>JAODAL010024270.1:0-60928 GCA_025379985.1 Phyllomedusa bahiana | reverse complement strand
TTCAGGGGTTTTCCCAAAAAAATCGGGTTTTTAAAAGTTTTCTGATGGTCCCTGCCAATGAAATTTGTACTTGGCATAAAGAAATTAGCCCTGTAAAAACAACATATTTTTAAGAGTTACAGTTAAAAAATTTTTTTTAAAAGGGGAAAATTGTGTAGATCCGACTTTTTCCTGTGAATTGTTTGCTTGGGCTGAAATTTTTTTGAAAAGTACGCCCAATTTTCGCAGCCCGGGCATTTAAAAAAAACCCTTATCTGGTTTAAAAATTTAAAAACAACGGTAGTAAAAATTTTTTCTTGGGGTTTTTTAGCTAAACATGACTATTCTGCGGGCCTTTGGGTTTTGGGGATTGTCTAAAAAGTCATTTTTAAACGTAAAATTGATAGATTTTTTTCAACAAAAAGTTTTTTAGGGTTTTGATTTTTGTTTTGTATGATCAAAACAAATGTAGGTTTTTAAAAAAAGATTATTATTATTTTTAGTTTTTAACTTAGCATTTTTGACCTATTTCTATGTCTCATTTTGCTATATGCAAAGACAGAAAAATTAAAGCGGTATCCTCTATCGGTGAGTTGCATTCAATATTACGGGCCCTCGTTTCCCAAAAACCCCGCATAAAGCGTGCATTTGCTCTTGCTCTTATTTTAATTCTCCCATGGGGAGGGTTTCTGCTTTTTGGCCCTTTGGGGGGGAAAAACTATTAAAGTGAACTTTTGTTTTTACCGCTGAAAGGTTTGCGATATGTTTTGGTGATGATGGTATTTTAAAAAAGGGTCCCTGTAATTCCAGTTTCAAAAAAAAATTCCAAACGTTAATATACCAAAAACCTCATCACTAGGCGGGGGCATTTTTAAATTTAAAAGGGCCCCCTATTTTTAAAAAACCCCTCTCAAAAAAAAATCCATTTTTAAAACCAAAAAGAAACTAAAGGAGATATGGGTAAAAATATGAAAAAATTTTTTTTAAAAAATTAAAAAATTTTAAAAAATTCTTTAAAGAAAATGACGGTGTAAAAAAGAAAAAAAAACCAAAAAAAAAAAAACAAAAACGAGCGCAAAATCCCAAAAGTATACAAAAAAGGGGTTTTTTAAAAATTTTTGGTTAATAACTGAAGGAAAACATACAACCACTACTTTACATCCCTGTACACGGGACATAACCACAGAGGGTCAGCAAAGGGCCCTAGAAGGGTATTTAAATTAACAAATTCCCTATAAAGTTTTTGGAAAGGGTTAGTAAATTTCGCTGTTTCCCCATAAAAATATGTGAATGGTGCAATGCAGGGATGATGGGTAGGCGTCCCTAATTTAGCCCAGCATTTTTAACCAAAAAATATTGTAGGTACGCCCCGTGACCCCAACCCGCTTTTTTCGCACTGATGTTGTTTCCCTCAGGGGGTAAACAAAAAAATTGTAAAAACTCAATAAAAAAGTAGATCCCATACCAAACCCTCACCCGGGGGTTTAATTAGCGGCGCTGCCCCTTGTTCGGGGGGGAAGCCCCCTAAATTTCCCCGCTTTCCAAAAATTTCCCGCAAGGTCCCCATGCGCAAACAAAAACATTTTCCGCCATGGCACAAGGGCTTTTCCCGGAAACGCCGAACGGGGAAGGCGCCCAATCTCCCCACACTGCGCCCCGCGCACAATCCCGCCCTGTACTTAACTATTTGAACCCAAAACCAATTATCGTTGCACAAACACAGGGCCCCCCGCGCTACCCAATTTTTATCGTAATTTTAAATCTCAAAGCCTGACCATCAATTAGGCAACAAGATAGATATAAAAAAAAAAACTGTGACAAAAAAAGACATATAAAAAAATAGAAACCAGCAGTCCCTTTAAACTTCCCCTATCCCTTTGATCACAGTATTCAGGATGAAGTTGGTTTTTTGAATAAAGGAATTTTTATCAAAAGTAGTAAAGGTTCTCCAAAAAAAAAAAATTATACAATTCACACTTTGGGGGATACTGGTAAAGAGAAAAAAAAAAAAAGAAGAGGGAAAAAAAATGAAATTAAAAATCCCCCACCAAAATACAAACCCTTTTAAAAAATATATATATAGGACTTTAAGGGGGCAGAAAAAGGATTAAGGCAAATCCAAGGGGAAAATTTCTAATGGGGTTATCCTAAGTTTTTGGGGAAATGGGGCAAAGTTTAACTTTTCATTTTAAACCAAAACCCTGCCAATTTTGTCAAGAAGGGTGGGGTCCTTTTGGGTTTCCCTTTGTTTTTCCCAAACTTGCATATAATTTCCCCCCCCCTAAACCCTAGGTGAATGACATCAATTTCCAAAGGGCTTTTAACAAAATTGGGGATCAGCCGCATGGGAAATTCAAAAAAATGTCTCGGGGGGTTTTAAGTTGAGAAGGCATCACAATTTTTTGGGCCCAAACAATAACGCGAGCATGCTCCGTATCCTAACCTTCAATTCCCCCCCTGGTAAAAAGCCAACATATAATTTAGAACAAGGACACTGAGCCATGTAAACCACATTCTTGGTGTTACATGTGATGTAATGGCGGATCCGGAACTCCCTTGTTCCGTCCGAGGTTTTGAATACATCAGAGCGTGTCATGTTTTTACATGCTGTGCAATTACCACATGGAAAGAATCCACACTTTGGCCCACGTTTTACTGAAGGGAAATTACGCATATAGGGTATATAATGACTTTTGATAAGCAATCTCTTAGATTAGGTGATCTTCTCGGTGTCATCATAGATAGTCCTGAGATTTCCCAGCCAACACAGGATCGGTTTGATTTACACCCCAGTGTTTTACCAGGATATCACGTATATTGGACCATTGTTTATTATATGTAGAAATAAAGCGTACTTGATTATCTTTGCCTTTAAATTTTGGCTGTAATAGTAAATCCCTAGGGGTCTTTCTAGCTCTCTGATATGCTCTTTTCAGATTTCTCCTACTATATCCACGTTCACGAAAGCGTTCCTGCAAGTCTCTAACCTGGGTCTCGAACTTAGATTCTGTAGAGCAAATACGGATGAGGATAATGTGATACAGACAGATATATTTCGTAAGCCAACATCTGTTAATTCACTTTTACATGCATCCTCATTTCATAACCCGGCCACAATCAAAGCCATCCCGGTGGGTCAATTTTTGCGGTCGCGGCGTATTTGCTCTACAGAATCTAAGTTCGAGACCCAGGTTAGAGACTTGCAGGAACGCTTTCGTGAACGTGGATATAGTAGGAGAAATCTGAAAAGAGCATATCAGAGAGCTAGAAAGACCCCTAGAGATTAACTATTACAGCCAAAATTTAAAGGCAAAGATAATCAAGTACGCTTCATTTCTACATATAATAAACAATGGTCCAATATACGTGATATCCTGGTAAAACACTGGGGTGTACTCAAAACCGATCCTGTGTTGGCTGGGGAAATCTCAGACTATCCTATGATGACACCGAGAAGATCACCTAATCTAAGAGATTGCTTAGTCAAAAGTCACTATATACCCTATATGCGTAACCCATTCAGTACACGTGGGCCAAAGTGTGGATTCTTTCCATGTGGTAATTGCACAGCATGTAAAAACATGACACGCTCTGATGTATTCAAAACCTCGGACGGAACAAGGGAGTTCCGGATCCGCCATTACATCACATGTAGCACCAAGAATGTGGTTTACATGGCTCAGTGTCCTTGTTCTAAATTATATGTTGGCATTACCACACGTGAATTGAAGGTTAGGATACGTGAGCATGCTCGCGATATTAGATTGGCCAAAAATTGTGATGACCCTTCTCAATTAAAAAAACCCTCCCGAGACATTTCTTGAAGTTCCATGGGGCCCTGATGCCAATATGTTTAAAAGTCCATGGCATTGATGTCATTCACCTAGGGTTTTAGGGTGGTAATTTATGCAAGCATTGGAACAAAGGAAACTAAATGGATCACCCTTCTTGACACAATGGCACCGGTTGGATTAAATGAAAAGTTAAACTTTGCCCCATTTCTCTGACTTTAGGATAATGCCATTAGTAATTTCCCTTGGATTGCCTTATCCATTTCTGCTCCTTAAGTCCATATATATATATATATTTTTTAACATGGTTTGTGTTTTGGTGTGATTTTTAATTCCATTTCTTTTTTCTCTTTTTTTCTCTTCACCAGTATCCATCTGGTGTGAATATGTATAATAATTTTTTTGAGAACCATACTACTACTGATGAAATCCGTATTTTGAAACAACTTCATCCGGAATACTGTGATCCAAGGATGATATGGAAGATTAATGACTGCTGTGTTCTATCTTTTATATATGTCATTTTTTGTCACAGTTTGTTTTTATATCTATCTTGTTGCATAATTGATGGTCAGCGCTTTGAGATACTTACGATATAATGATAGCGCGGGGCCGTGTGTGTGTGCAACGATAACTAGTGCCTTGGATTCAGATAGTATAAGTACAGCGCGGGATTGTGCGCGTGCGCAGTGTGGGGAGCCTTGACGCCTTCCCAGCTTCGGCGTCCGACAACGCGTAGTGCGCATGTGCGGAAGTGTATTGCTTTCGCGCATGCGCACCTCTGCGGGACTGCCGGAAGCGGGGCATTGACGCGGCTCCCTCCGAACACGGCGCACGCGCCGCTAATTATCCCCGGCTGAGTTAGGTATGGGATCTCCTATTTATTGAGTTTCACACTTCAATTTTGTATACCCCCTGAGGAAGCAACATCAGTGCGAAACGCGCGTTGGGGTCACGAGCGCTACCTACAATATCTTTGGTAAATATGCTGGACTAATTTAGTGACGCCTACCTATCATCCCTGCATTGCACCATTCACATATTTATATGGGAGCAGCGATTCACTATACTTCCAACACTTTATAGGGAATTAGTTACTTAACTACCCTTCTAGCCTTAGCTGACCCTATCTGTGGTTATGTCAGTGTACAGGGATGTATGTAGATGCGTTATATGTTTATCTATAGTCATTACCATAATTTAAACAACTTTGTTGTATACTTTTGGGATTTTGCGCTCGTTTTTGTTTTTGTCTTTTGGTTTTTTGTCTTTTGTACACCGTCATTAATCTTTAATGATTTTAATATTTGTAATTTAAAATAAAGTTATTCATACTTTTACCCTATACTCTCTTGAGTTGCTTTTTGGTTTGAATATGGATATTTTTGAGAGGGGTATGTTACAATAGGGGGCTTTACACTATAACATGCCCAGCCTAGTGATGAGGTTTTCTGGATATATTAACGTTTGGATTATAATATTTACCTGTGTTTTGTTCACAGTATCCAGTCTCTATTTTGACATGGATTTTAGGTCACGTGACTCTACATGGACCGTTAAACTAAACGAGGTGTTCAAAGATAATACCAATCTGGATTTGGTTTTAAATGAGGAGAATATGGAACTTAAGGAGTTAAAAAACAAATGGAGGGGATTGGTCCACAAACGACTTAAGGTGTGGTGGACCAAGGCATTTCTGGAGAAATATCTGTCCAAGGGCCTGATACCAAGGGGCTTAAGAGTCAAAGTGGTACCGTCTTTTTTCATAGAAGATGATACCTTTAAGGGTAGATGGGAAGAACTTGCAAATAAGTGTGCGAATGGCTTCATGGAATTACTAATACAATTTAATACTACAACTTTGAATAATATTGAACACGAACTGACTGAGGTCCAAGTGAAACTTGGAGATATATTATCTGAGGATGAATTAGAGACTTTCAGGTTCGAACTTGACAAAGATATGATGAGATGGGAAAAAGAGATTTGCGAAATTAAATCTAAAAAACTGCAGAGAGATATCAATGATCTCAAAGTTGGAAAATCTATAGATGGCGAGATAGCAGGAGTGATCACGAACCAGGTCGAGATCGGGCTCTGTGTCCTCGGCACACATCATCAGATAGTTTCCTCCGACTAAAAAAAATATCAAAGCGAACAAAGTAATATGGCCCGTGGTCGGAATAATGCAAAACAAAGGAATGGCAAAAATAACTCAGGTAGAGGTAGAGCCCCTCCTCCTCAGGATGATGGTGTGTCTACAAGAAATAAAATGAAGGTAATCAACCTATCCTCATATATGCTATCTCAGGCACAAGAGGAGGTGCTAAGCTTGGGTTTGACCTTTTCACCCACTAATTCATTTTGTTTCTTTACAGCCTTGAAAGACTTACACCTCTTTGCGAGGAAACTAATCCTTAAGAAATTACATGCCAATAGAGGGGGCAATGAGTTACCGACTACTGAGGAGGAGAGGAGGGCTATCTCTATTTTGGAGGACTTGTTGGCGGAGCAATATGAGTCTTCACCAAGTAAGTTCCCTTCTCATTTATGTGCTAAGTCTTCTAGGTTCCCCCCTCTGTCCATATGTCCGCAGGTGGAGATTTTCGTGAGACTAGTGATATCAGACATGAAAAAACTATCCACAAGTCGTGGTCTAGATAATTTAACTGTTGACCAAAGGAAAGCGCTAAGGGAATTGCAATCAATAGAGGACGTGGTTTTCAAGCAAGCAGACAAGGGGGGAATGTAGTCATCGGGGCCTATGGAAAAAATATGAGAAGGAAGCGTTACGCCAACTAAGGGACAAACAGACATATAAAAAGATCTCGCATAATCCTATTCAAAGCTTTTCAAGTGAACTTGAAAAACTCTTAGATGATGCCTTTCATCGGGGCATCATTACTAAAAAGGTATATGATTACCTATTGACGAAATCCCCCAAGATACCTACCCTATATCTACTTCCGAAAGTCCACAAGGACCCAACCAATCCGCCGGGACGCCCTATAGTGTCGGGGATTGATAGTTTGTCGGACCCAGTATGTAAATTTTTGGATCATTATCTAAAACCCTTGGTGGAATTATTGCCATCCTATGTCCGTGATACAACGGACGTCCTGAAGCGGATTGGGAACATTAATGTGGAATCAGTGGTATTACTTGTAACAGCAGATGTAGAATCATTGTACACAAGTATACGACATGATGATGGCCTTATGGCCGTGGAATTTTTTCTACATCTTAGTGGCTTAGACCGTGATCTGTGTGACCTTATTCTGAAATTGTAGAAGTGTATCCTGACTCACAATGTGTTTGTGTTCAAGGACAGCTTCTATTTACAATGTCAAGGGACGGCAATGGGGGCCGCTTGCGCCCCTGCCTACGCTAACTTGTTTTTGGGTTACTGGGAAAGGGGTGTCTTTCATTATGATGTGGTCGCTGAGGTTGACCGAGTTCAGTGATGGCGGAGGTACATCGACGACGTGCTCTTTTTTGTGGCACGGGTCGATTTTCCCCTAACAGAGTTTATGAATTCCCTTAACAACAATACATATAACATTAAATTGACATTTCAAGCAAACTCAAGAAAAATTGAATTTTTGGATATCTCAATTGAAACGGATGAGGATAATGTGATACAGACAGATCTATTTCGTAAGCCAACATCATTTTAATTTTACTTTACATCATCCCCCATTTCACAACCCGGCCACAATCAAAGCCATCCGGTGGGTCAATTTTTGCGGTCGCGGCGTATTTGCTCTACAGAATCTAAGTTCGAGACCCAGGTTAGAGACTTGCAGGAACGCTTTCGTGAACGTGATATAGTAGGAGAAATCTGAAAAGAGCATATCAGAGAGCTAGAAAGACCCCTAGGGATTTACTATTACAGCCAAAATTTAAAGGCAAAGATAATCAAGTACGCTTCATTTCTACATATAATAAACAGTGGTCCAATATACGTGATATCCTGGTAAAACACTGGGGTGTACTCAAAACCGATCCTGTGTTGGCTGGGGAAATCTCAGACTATCCTATGATGACACCGAGAAGATCACCTAATCTAAGAGATTGCTTAGTCAAAAGTCACTATATACCCTATATGCGTAATCCATTCAGTACACGTGGGCCAAAGTGTGGATTCTTTCCATGTGGTAATTGCACAGCATGTAAAACATGACACGCTCTGATGTATTCAAAACCTCGGACGGAACAAGGGAGTTCCGGATCCGCCATTACATCACATGTAACACCAAGAATGTGGTTTACATGGCTCAGTGTCCTTGTTCTAAATTATATGTTGGCATTACCACACGGGAATTGAAGGTTAGGATACGTGAGCATGTTCGCGATATTAGATTGGCCAAAAATTGTGATGACCCTTCTCAACTTAAAACCCTCCCGAGACATTTCTTGAAGTTCCACGCGGCTGATGCCGATATGTTAAAAGTCCATGGCATTGATGTCATTCACCTAGGGATTAGGGGTGGTAATTATATGCAAGCATTGGAACAAAGGGAAACTAAATGGATCACCCTTCTTGACACAATGGCACCGGTTGGATTAAATGAAAAGTTAAACTTTGCCCCATTTCTCTGACTTTAGGATAATGCCATTAGTAATTTCCCTTGGATTGCCTTATCCACTTCTGCTCCTTAAGTCCATATATATATATTTTTTAACATGGTTTGTGTTTTGGTTTTATTTTTAATTTCATTTATTTTCTCTCTCTCTTTTTTTTTTTCTCTTTACCAGTATCCATCTAGTGTGAATATGTATAATAATTTTTTTGAGAACCATACTACTATTGATGAAATCCGTATTCGAAACAACTTCATCCTGAATACTGTGATCTTTTTGCTTCTCAAAGATTCAGTGAATCAGAAGTAAATTGAGGATTTGTTACAACCTATAGAGGGCGCAGTGAGCTTTCCAGCTCCTTTCCCATAATGCCTTGTGGTATGCAGATGCTGAGTAGTGGGCTAAAAGGCAAAACAAAACCAACACACCTTAACTGGTGCTCTCCATAAGGAGAGATGTTCCCCTCCTAAGGATGATATGGAAGATTAATGACTGCTGTGTTCTATCTTTTATATATGTCATTTTTTGTCACAGTTTGTTTCTATATCTATCTTGTTGCCTAATTGATGGTCAGCGCTTTGAGATACTTACGATACAATGATAGCGCGGGGCCGTGTGTTTGTGCAACGATAACTAGTGCCTTGGATTCAAATAGTATAAGTACAGCGCGGGATTGTGCGCGTGCGCAGTGTGGGGAGCCTTGACGCCTTCCCAGCTTCGGCGTCCGACAACGCGTGGTACGCATGTGCGGAAGTGCATTGCTTTCGCGCATGCGCGCCTCTGCGGGACTGCCGGAAGCGGGGCATTGACGCGGCTCCCTTCGAACACGGCGCACGCGCCGCTAATCATCCCCGGCTGAGTTAGGTATGGGATCTCCTATTTATTGAGTTTCACACTTCAATTTTGTATACCCCCTGAGGAAGCAACATCAGTGCGAAACGCGCGTTGGGGTCACGAGCGCTACCTACAATATCTCTGGTAAATATGCTGGACTAATTTAGTGCCGCCTACCTATCATCCCTGCATTGCACCACTCACATTTGTATATGGGAGCAGCGATTCACTATACTTCCAACACTTTATAGGGAATTAGTTACTTAACTACCCTTTTAGCCTTAGCTGACCCTATTTGTGGTTATGTCAGTATACAGGGATGTATGTAGATGCGTTATATGTTTACCTATAGTTACTACCATAATTTAAACAACTTTGTTGTATACTTTTGGGATTTTGCGCTCGTTTTTGTTTTTGTCTTTTGGTTTTTTGTCTTTTGTACACCGTCATTAATCTTTAATGATTTTAATATTTGTAATTTAAAATAAAGTTATTCATATTTTTACCCTATACTCTCTTGAGTTGCTTTTTGGTTTGAATACAGATCTAAAAAATGTATGTGACAACAGCTGGAGACAAAAGTGAAAAATAGATTAAAAGGGTTATTGTTGAGATGCAATGAAGGAGGGTACGGCAGATACATCTCCTCCCCAATTATGAGAGGTCATCGATGTATCTGCCGTACCAGTCCATGTAATGTTATAATGGATTATCTTTTTGTAAAAATATACAATTTCCCCCCACCAACGATACCGCATGGTTGGCCAATGAGGGGAATTTTTTGGCCCCCATTGATACTCCTTTAGACTGTACTTTAAAAGCACTGTCAAACATAAATAAATGTTTGGGCATAAGAACATTGACTACATCCACTATGTAATTTTGTAATGTGAGAGAATATTGACTATATTTTGAGTAAGTGATGTTTAGGGCCCATATGGCCACAGAGTGTGGGATACTAGTATGTAGGGATTCAATGTCACTGAAAATCCAACTGTTGATTTCTGTCCACCTGATATTCTTGAGGGCCTTAAAGAGTACTTATCACCTTCAGACAAACCTCATGAAGTAACAGAAGACTAAAATACAAAAATTTCTCAAATAGCTTCATTAGGAAAACCAAAGCATTTCACCTGTATTTCAGTTTTTAAAAAAGCGCTGGCCCTTTAAGACAGCTCTGATGTCGGACCAAGTCGGCACATGACAGCTTGATGGATGACTGTGATGACAGTTGCAAGTTCCTGAGCTGGGAGAGTCCACAGGGGCAGGGGGAAGCCTGTAAATATGCATCATGTGCACACCAGCAACAGTGTATTAAGATGCATGTGTGCTATGGAGGAGAAGGCTGAAGCAACAGGTAAGCTCTGTCACACTGTTTCCTTTGGCTATGTCTACACTGCACATAAAAAAGTAAATTTTATCAGAATTTTTCATTTTCTTAAAACACAGAAAAAGCGACTGTATTGTAAAAATGTCCCGTTGTCTACACTGAGCTTTTTTCTGCTCATTTTTTTTTTACTGGTCATCTTTTGTAACATGTTGTAAAAAACGGCAGAGCAAAAATTTACTACAGGAGTATATGAAAAGCGCTAAAACTTTTTTGCTGCTTTTTTTCAATGAAAACCCTCCTATAGGGGGTGTTAAAGTTTATATTTTTTCAATTCTGCATACAAGTGTCCTCATTTATACTGTTTGTAATAAAGTTTGACGCTAAACGTTTTTTGCGCAATTCAAGATTTTTTGCTCAATAAACGCTAAACATACTTTTTAAGGATTTCGGCGCTAAATTCCTTTTCTTGGAAAATTTTGACACTAATAAATTTCTTGCTTGTGACGCTAAAAATAAATGTTTTTTTTACATATTTTGGCGGCAAAATGTTTTTTTTATAGATTTTGGCGCTATTAAAGTTACTTTCCCTTTTTTTTGCAAAAACTACTTTTTTTTTACGGATTTTGATGCTATTAAAGTTCTTGCTTTTGGCGCTAAAAAATTTAAATTTTTTATGTTTTTGGGCCCCTTAAAATTTTTTTTTTATGTATTTTAAAACAAATACTTTATGGATTTTGGCACTATTAAAAATTATCTTGCTTTTGTCGCTAAAAATTATTTTTTTACAGATTCTGGCACTATTAAAGTTCTCGCTTTTTGTCGCTAAAATACTTTTATCTTACAGATGCTATCCTGGAGTATCTCACTGAAAATAAATGTATAACGCCGTTCCAGCACGGGTTCATGAAGGATCGGTCCTGTCAGACTAATCTCATCAGCTTCTATGAGGAAGTCAAGTGCTAGACTGGATGGGGTGAGGCACGGATGTCATATATCTAGATTTTTCTAAAGCATTTGATACGGTTTCCACATAAAAGGTTGGTAAATAAAATGAGAATGCTTGGACTGGGGGAAAAAAGGGGTGCAAGTGGTAAGTAACTGGCTCACTGATAGAAAACAAAGGGTAGTAATTAACGGTACATACTCAGACTGGATCGTGTTACTAGTGGGGTACCACAAGGGTTTAGTATTGGGCCCTATCCTCTTTAACATTTTCATTAATGATCTTTTCACAGGGAATACACAGGGAGAATATCGATCTTTGCAGACGATACTAGCTCTGTAAAGGTAAAAACAACACAATAAAAGAGGATAATTGTTATTACAAAGGGATCTGGATAAGTTGGAGGCCTGGGCGGGAAATGGCAGATGAGGTTTAACACTGATAAATGCAAGGTTATGCACATGGGGAAGAGAAATCCATTACATGATTACATGTTAAATGGAAAAACATGGGTAAAAGTGCCCATGGAGAAGGACTTGGGAATCCTGGGTGGACAGTAAACTTAATTGTAGCAGCCAGTGTCAGGCAGCAGCAGCCAAAGCAAATAGGATCATTGGGTGCATTAAAAGGGGCATAGATGCACTATATGAGAACATTTTTCTCCCATTATACAAGTCACTGGTTAGACCACACATGGATTATTGTGTACAGTTTTGGGCACCAGTGCACAGGAAAGACATTGTAGAGCTTGAACAGGTACAAAGGCGGGCAACAAAAATAATAAAAGGACGGTGGGACTACAATACACAGAAAGTTTTGGCAAGATTAGGGTTATTTAGTTTAGAGAAAAGAAGGCTTCGGGGGGACATAATAAATATGTTTAAATACATCAAAGGTCAATATAGAGATTCTCCCAAGATTTATTTATACACAGGGGTGTATCTAGAACAAGGGGCATCCTTTACGTCTTGAGGAACGAAAGTTTCTACATAAACATAGAAAGGGATTCTTTACTGTAAGAGCAGTGAGACTATGGAATTCTCTGCCAGAGGGACTGGTCATGGGAATTCAATAAGGGGGTTCAAAAAGGGTTGGATGCATTTTGGGCGTAAAAATATAAAAGTTATAGTGACTGGATCGGAGGGGTCATTGATCCAGGGATTTTTCGATTGCCAGATTGGAGTCGGGAAAGGGAAATTTTTTCCCTAAATGAGGACAATTGGCTTCTCCCTATTGGGGGTTTTTGCCTTCCTTGGAAAAACCCTTAGCCAAATTTGAAAAAGATGGAACTTGTCTTTTTTTAGCCTTACAAACATGAAAAACTTGAAACTATGAAACTTTTTTGGAGATAATTATTAGCCCCAAAAACCCGTAAAAAAAAAGTTTTTTGTGAAAAAAGGAGATAACTTTACTACGCAAAATCCATAAAAAATTTATTTTATTGCTAAAATCTGAAAAAAAAACCCCATATTTTTAGCGCCCCAAAAAGCAGATAACTTATTAGCAGAAAAATCCTTTAAAAAAAAAGTTTGTTGTGCCGAAACCGTAAGAAACATATTTTTCGCAGCAAAAGCGAATTTAACTTTTTTTATGGCAAAACCCGAAAAAAAAAAGGGGTATTTTAGCCCCAAAAAACCCAAAAAAAGAATGGACTCTTTTTTTTTGGCTAAAAAGGAGATTTTCGCGCCCAAAATTTCCCCATTAAATGACTAAAAGATTACTAAAAATTAATAATGTGCTTTCCATGCCCTTTTGTAGGGTGGAGTTACATCCAATGGCTTAATTTATGCAGACATTGAAAAACCAGGTCTGAAGACAAGCAAAAAAACGCGCCAAAAATCACAATCGCAGCTGTTTTTGCAGGCAGGGGAAGAAAAACTCAAGTTTTTAGTATTTGCTTTCAGGTGTTTTTGTCACTGCAGTGTAGAATTAGCCTTAGTGTGCCTGTATGTAGTGAGTGTCTCCCCAATGCACAATTGGAATCTCCCAACAGATTCATTAGGTCTCCTGAGTACAAGTGAAAGTAAACCTCTTTCCCTGTAATAAATCTGACGGGAAACCCTCTGAATTGCTTACATGACATGTATTTGTAGAAAAGTCTTATCAATTTCATCTACTATAAATTCTTGGTGTTTGTGTGGAGGAGATAGGTACTCTTTAAGTACATCGGCAGTTATCTTGTAGATACCCGGTACTCTTCTCACAAGTGGCTGTAACGGGAGTCAAACCCAAGCACATAATCTTTTGAGAGGGAATTTATTTCCTGAAACTATGGGTCTCATTGGAGGTTCTGTTATGCTTTATGTATTTTTGGGACTCGTGTATAATATTGGGAATTATGGCTGTCTCGTTTGATGTTTTTGCCTGTTTTTCACATAAGATGTTCTAATGTGAACCCCTCATTCCACCAACCTGAATAATTCATGGTTTAAAATTCCATGGTGGGTTCGATTGCTAATTTTTTGTAAGTGGTTGTATGATCATTAGATTATTCATGCTATATGTATGTTCATTTTACCTGGAATCACCACGACTCCTCCCTTATCTTCCATACGTATTTCCACTGATGTCATGTATTTGAGAATTCATGTATGGCTTTTTTCTGTTGATGATTTAGATTTAACAAGGATCCCTTAATGGTATCAAGTTCTAATTGTCTCAACTCTTTTTCTATCAGTTGCTGGAACTTGTCCATCGCCATTGTTCTGAAATTTACTGGATAAATTCAGAACTTTTTTATAGTGAAATTTGTTGATGTGTGTTATGTCACATATGCGACATGAGGTTGATTCATTTCCTCTCCGGCTTTAAATCCTGTAGTGTACCATTGGATAACTGTTCGAAATTGTAAGCCTTGGAAAATGGTTGTGCTCTTCTATAGAATACTGTGCTGGAAATTTCTGATTCAGACATCTTGCAGAAGTGTCTTTTGACGGTGAGCAGTCGTACAAATCGATTAATGTCCTTTAATGTGGCAAATAGGTCAAAGTTTATCTTTTACCGCAAAATTGAGGCCTAATGAGTGGACTTGTTCTTGTTCATGAGTTAGTGTGATGGTGGAATATATTTAGAACTATCTAATGTTTTTACTTTTTGTCCTCCTTCTGTATGGTTGACCATTCGTCCTTTTTTATGATGTTTCATGCCTCCTCGAAGTACTATCTGCGCTCGTTTTTTTTTTGAGCGAGTTTCAGTGCCTTATTTTTTTTTATTGTTTTATTGTTTGCTAGGCTTTCTGCAGTTCTAGGACCTGGCATGGCTGCTTTCTCATATGTGCGGGCCCATTTCGGAGGAGACCTGGTGGCATTCCCTGGGAGTCTCCCGCAGCACTAGGACATCATTGGAGCTGAGTGTTGTGTGGGGGGGGTTCTCCGGGGTCAGAACTTCATGTTGTGGGGTTTACTATATTTTTCTTTGTGGTGACTTAGAGGATCCACCTACATCTTACTTGAATAATCGTTTTTTTTTTAAAATTAATAATTAATCTTTATTAATACATGATATTTGTACATTAGAAATAGGTATTAGGCTTACTTTAATTTTTTGCGCCCACTATTTGCAACGGGAATTTAAGAAATGTTAAGAAATAACATAATTTTATGTGGTCGTTCTTTTATAACCAGGAACTGTCACCACTTGCCCACTTCAATAAAGGCTGCCCATATGCGACCAAGAAAGACTTTCATGAAATATAAGGACATCTCCAACCTATGCATAGAGGTTTTGGACAATGCTTCATAATGTAGCTCTAGGTCCAAATGTTAGGGAAAAACCCTAGTTTTTTACCTGCTGCTAATGTCAAGTTCTGTCGTTATGGGTGTCTGTGGTGTGTCATAGACATGGTGGTTCATTGAGAAAGGCAAATTCTGTTAGATTCAGACTTTTTTGTATTTTTATATGCTGGCACTCTTGCTGCATAAGGTCAATAAATTGTAACTTTTTAATTTGCCTGGCTTTTATATTGTATGATACATTTGTCCAGGGAATGAATACAATTAAAGGCTTAAAGATATATGTTCACGGGTTCTTATCAGACTGAAATGTCTGTTAAATATTTTTCATAAGTCACCTATTTCTGTATCTCACGTATCAGTTGGTGTTTTAGTAAGGTGCTGCCAATATGCCTTCACTGCCGCCCATGATTGTTCTAACGCTTCTACTTTTTAGGTGAAGAAATTCATCAAAAGTTTAATCTTTGGATGGTCACTGTCAGATATATTATAAATATATGTAAAATATCTATTTAACCTTGTTTTGAGTCTGCTGCAAATATTTCACAAATGGCATTTCATGCCTGGGTTTGTCCTGCTTCAGCTTTCAATGTGTTTTCAAAAAAGTGGCGTGTATGATTTGTTTGAAATCGCATATTATGTGACCCATGACGGACCCATCACAAGGTGGACTCACCATGTTCTTTCTACAGTGTTTCTCACTCTAGTCAAACCATAAGGTCTGTTTATGTAATGAAGCTGTGGGTAGCTACAATGTAGCTGAGTGGTTAGCACTGCTGCCTTTTCAACTAAAGTGGTCCTAGGATCACAATCCCTCCTGCAGCAACCCAAAGTGGATTTTTTCTGTTTCTCGTTTTCTCAAGTACATACCTGATGTGAAGGTTCTTTTTCTTGTTTAGTTCATTTGCAATGTTGACTAATTACTAGAGTACAGAGGACAGGGTAGGAATGACAGCAGTTGAGCGTTGCCTAAAAAGGAGAGTTGATGTACACTGAGCATGTGCAACGAGGACTCTACGAGGGACCTTTCTTTTCGGGTATCATACTCATGGAGACAAGCTTATACACTAAGGATGATTAAGGTAGCAGCAATAAAGAATAATATTGTACCTGAACTACTCCATAATCAACCTCATAGGGTCATAACTAAGGATCTTGCAAAGAAAGGACAGTTACATTAAATCTACAAGGCTTTGGCTTTTTAACTTTATTCTAGCAAAAATCCCTAGAAATTACTACCAGGAATTATCCAAGAAGAATGGACATGTAAAAGAATGACAAATATAACATGGTGAATCACTGGACACACAAAACATTGAGTGGACTATTTTTTGTGCTTATTCTCGATGGGGAAATAAATTGGCCCTACATTCACATCAGAAGAATGGACACTTGTATAGTTCACTTTTTTGCCTGGTATTTTTTCTTTCTTTTGTTGATATGTTTGACTTACTCTGGTATAATACTGTACGGAGGACAATTTGGTGAAAAAGACAGTCAATAATGTTTCTGTAAAATGTTATGTGATAAATTCCTGCCAAATATTTATGTAGAGCAATCACACTCTAATGAGTATAAATCTCTAGAACAGGACACTTGTTTTAAGGTGAGAAAACCCTTTTTGGGCTCCACTTTAGGCGTTGTTTGTTTTTTTGTCATATGCTTTTGCTAATCCTAGGTTATTTGTCTATTTAAAAGTAATGGTGGTTCCATATGATTGGGGGCATGGTTCTGGGTTATGCTTGGGCCTGTGCTAAGAGGTTTGTAGGCTTTTGTCAGTTTTTGTGGGTACGTGGGGGATGGTGGGGGGTATCTGCTTGCGGGATGGGTGAACCGAGGTTGGTGAAGCGACACTGGTCACGGCCGCGTGTCGACGGGAATGGACTGACGATTGTTTTGGTTATTTTCGGTTCACTGTTGTGGCTTTGTTCAATTGAGGTTGGAGTAGGTGGTCAGGCGGGCGGGATCTACTTTCGGTGAAGGCGATTTTCATCCTCTTGGCTCACTAGTGTGGTATGGAAGTAGATAGCTTTTGGAGCACTTATAATTGTCTTTGTACCACTGATTCTCAATTGGCTAACATACTTCCTCTCTGATATGTGCAACAATTATATTGTGTTCTGTCTTTACGACAGGAATTTATCAGGATCCACCGTCTTTTTCGGTGTGTGTACATATCTAATTCTGCGTCATGACTCTCTTTGTCTTTTTGAGTTATAGTCACTCTGCCAGCACTTTTGTAGCCACAATCATTCGGATTTCTAATTGCCTCAAATCCTAATGTGGTGCTCTCAATGAAACCAACGGCTAGAGCACGGACATCTAAATGAAGTAAGTGTACTCAAAAACTCCAAACCTTATCACATACCTGAATCTTATGGAGGCTTACTTTACAGCTCTATTAAAACTTTGGTTTGGAATCTGATCTTAGTGATTCAGTTCAACTATGCACACAACGATCCTTCTACTTGCTTTGATGGAAATCAGTATATATAATAGATTACTGATGATAAGCTCCTTTTATCGATTGGTCAGTTAAAACCAGCGGAATATTATATAGTCGTGCTTTAAGGGACAAAAATAGAGCATCAATGTTTGTCCCTTCTTCTATAATCTGTGGTACATACGGTCCATTTGACAGAGGACCAATGCACTTAGGCTTTCCTTAGATATGTTTGATATACTCTGTGGCCCATAATTCAGTACAACTTTACAGGATGGTTTTTGCTGGAAAAAGCCCTTCCTTCCCTATCTACTCTTCTGTCTTTGGTCCTCATATTGGATGGAGCTTATTCTCTTGTGTGGATGAGCTTAAAATGATGCTAGTTCTATATGGGCCTGTTGGGAAAGAAAAGCCCAAGGCCAGTTGGCTATACTTCCTAAATTCTTCCAAAGTCCTCTTTGAGGAGGTTTTCTTGCGCCCCCTGCTTGAAGTATTTATCATTGATTCTCAGACTCCTACCTTTGTCCACTGCTGTTTGCCAAATGTGATCATCCTTTTCCCATTAAGTAAGATGGTTGCCATTACGGTTGTGACTTAGGTTATTGCTTAGTTACGGTAAACACACTATTGAGCAGGAAGGGGTGCCTTCGGGAGTCAGGGAGGGGGTGGTTACCGACACTGTGAGGCCAATTGTTGTATTTGCTAGTTTTGACGTGGTTGGAGTGCTAGCGTGGTCTAGGCTCATGCTGCCTCAGGAAGGTTGCTTTCATTTGTGGAGGGTGAGTATAGGCAGTGGTCATTGTGGTGATGGTGCTCGGCCGGGGAGGGTCGGGATTTTGTGTGCTTATAGTTCCGGTTCTTTTGGATTTATATAATTGTATTGCAACAATGCTCAAATATTGTACTTACGGTGCTCTGTCTGCTTCCTATTTGCTATCAATAATGTATACCTGGCATGGATGAGCGCTGACCCTTGACTGTTTTGCTATTATTTAGGGACCTGTGGGTGGCAGGGGGTCTGGCGATTTATCTGCCAATAATTTGATTTGTTCCTTCATATAGGCATTAGTTCATATCAAGTGTTCAGGCATATTGACAGATGATTTATTTCTGTCAGGATCACAGCCTCATGTCTGTGGCCTGGACCAAAGACGGGTCCCTGCTACCCTGCTTCTGTGAACTGCCTGCGGCTCCTCATGTGCGGGTTTTCGCATGCGGCTGTGTCTCTTAGGTCCCGTACCCTCTCTGTGTCCGGCAGCGTCCCCCGTGTCAGCATTACTCATCTTCGCGATGTTACTGTGCACGTTAGTCCATCCTCTTGGGCTTCCTCGTCAAGTGTGTTGCACTTCCTAGGGCCTAGTGCTGCTTGATTCTTGTGGCCCTGCCTTTCTGCAATTTAAAGGGATTAAGTGTGCTAATTTCTCTGCTCACCGTAGGTCCTGGTGATCCCCGGCTACCTTGGAAACCTTCCTGCCCTTGATACCAGGTTCTAGGGCGCTGGTGTTCACCCTTGAAACCTGACCCTGTTTGCTTGAGCTTTTGCTGTTGTTAACAATTTGGTCGTTACTGTGATAACCCTGCGCCTGTCCAGCAAGCTGTTACTGCTGTTTCAGATTGTTGTATCTGTCCTGCTACTAACTGCTGTACTTGTCCGGTACCCAACTGGGACCTGCGTTTTATGTCTATGGCTACAACTGGTTTCGTCGTCTTAGAGATGGCCGATTTTCATCACTTAATTTTCGCGTTTGGGCTCGAGTCAACCTTCGGCCCGAAGTTTCCGACAAAATTCGTTTCGGTATACAAGCACCGAATTACTTCGGCACGAATCACGTTACCAAAAAACTGACTATTTACAGGTGACCCAGAGCCCTGCAGGGTGCTGTTAGAACGTTTGTACCTTCTTTGGTTGACATGCTAATATGCAGGAGGTGAGCTTGGTTTTGGTCGTCATATCAATGTTGTGTTTTTTGTATGACACGCCTCAATGACCGGCACGCCCGATCGTGAGTTTTTAGATGCACGTTTATATATTCCCGACTGGGCAATTTAGAGGGCCAAAATCTGACCATAAATCTCATGCGGGAATATGGGGGGAATGTTTGGCCTTGATAAAAGTTCATGCTAGCGAACAGATGGAAAAAAACAAAAACAAGCTCGGAGCTCACGGTGCAGGCAAAACCATTAGTGATAGTGTGTGGAACGGTAGCGGCGGGCAGTCACAGCAGCATGAGGTCTAGGCAGAGTGGCACAATGGACATTCTGAGAGGCGGCAATACGTTTAGGCCACAGAGTGGCACAATTCCTCACAGTGTGGAGGTCATGGCAGCAGCAGCATGATTGGTCAGGCAGTGGCACAATTGGACATACTGGAGGCGGCCCGCACCAATAACAGATATTAGGCCACGTGTGGAACAACAATCACAACATTGTGTGGACGGTCACGGCAGCGGCAGCCTAAGTATCGAAGGTGGACCAGTGGCAACAATGGCATTCTGGACAGGTAGGCCTATACAAGGTATTAGGCCACCAGAGTGGCACAACTCACACAGTGTGGAGGTCAGGCCTAGGCGCGCAGCCAGTTATGAGGGTTTCAAGGCAGTGGCAAATGACATTATCGGAGGCGGATGAAAATAGAAAAGAAAAAAAAAAAAAAAAAAAAATAACAGTATTAAGCCACAGCAGAGTGGGCACTATCTTCATACACAGTGTGCGAGGTCACGGCCCGAGACGGTCGGCAGCAGTTCTGAGGTCAGGCAGTGGGCACTATGGACATTATGGTGGGCGGCCAACAAAAAAACAAGTTTTTGGTCACACTGATGTGGCAAATGATACCGTTTTGTGGAGGTCCCATACGGGCTGCAAGCAGTTATTGAGGTCAGACAGTGGCACAATGACATTATGGAGGCGGAAAAAAAAAATAAAGAAAGAAAAGAGAACGAAGGAAAAAAAAAAAGTAAAAAGATATAAAAAAAAAAAAAAAAAAAAAAAGAATAAAAAAAAAAAACTGCTTATTAGGCCACAGAGTAGGCACAATGATACCGTGTGGAGGTCACAGGGCAAAGCAGCAGAGTAGTATGAGGTCCCAGACAGTGGCACAGGACATTATGGAGGCAGCGGCATCAAACAACCATAACACAAGGACAGTATTAGGCCACAGAGTGGCACAATCAAACAGCTTTGGAGGTTCACAGGCGGGCAGCAGTATGAGGTCAGACATTGGCACAATGGCATTCTGGAGGTAGGACAAAAACAGTTAGTATTAAGGCCACAGGTGGCACAATACACAGTGTGCGTGGTCACACGGCAAGGCAAAGCTGTAATGAGTTCAGGCAGTGGCACAATTGACATTATAGGAAGGTGGTAAGTTGAGAGAAAAAAAAGGACAAAAGTAAATAAAAAAAAAACAGTATTAGGGCCCAGGGTTGTGGCACAATACACACAGTGGACTGGGTCACCAGCCGGCAGCAGTATAGAGGGTCAGGCAGTGGCACAATGACAATATTCTGGAAGCTGCAAAAAAGGAGGTTGGCCAAAGAAGTGGTACAATGACACAGTGGGCGACGGGCACGGCCAGGTAAGCTACCAGCAGCAAGCAGCAATAAGGTCGGACAGTGGGCACAATGACCACAGTGTGTTTGAGGGCACCCGGCAGCGCCCCACGGCAGCAGCATGGAGGTCAGACAGTGGCTCAATGAAAATTCTGGAGAGTGGCAAATACAGGACCGTATGGCCACGTTGTGGAAGGGCACGGCAGCAGCCACAGGCAGCAGGCATTGAGGGTCACGTACAGTGGCACTCAATTGACACAGTTTGTGAGATGGGCACGACAGGAGTCAGCAGCCTGCTGATTTGTAGAGGTCACGCGAGTGCCACAATGACATTCTTGCAGGTGGCAAAATAGTATTAGGCCACAAGAGCGGCACAATGAGCCTGTGAGCTGGCTGAACGTTCACGGCGGGCAGCCAGAGCAGGGGTCAGGCAGTGGACACAATGAATGAAAGAGTGCGAGGTGATGACAGGAGGCAACAGCATGAGGTCAGAAAGTGGCACTATGACAGTTCTGGAGGTGGCAAACACAGTACCAGGCCGCAGAAGTGGCACATTGAACATGTGGGATGTCACGGACAAACAGCTAACTGCAAGCAGCAGCTTGTTGCACCTTTGAGTGGAAACAATGTCAGTGTGTTGTAGGTTGTAGATGTGGATGGACTTGACCTCAGGCACGGGGGTTAGACATAGGGGCGCGTGGGTAGGCAAGATGGAGAAACGAACGAAGAAACTAATCAGCCAGACTTAATTGTGTCGGGCATCAGAGAGGGTGGCAGGCATCAGATAGGGCCCTGTGGCAGGTTGTTTGAACCCGACTGCGCCCTAAGGCATGGTGGTGTGGACAATCCTGGCCCGATTTCTCACGCCTGATTCATCTTTGAATCAAAAGGTTCAGATCAGTCTAAATCTCTTTCCCGTGGACAAGCGGGTTCTCCTTGGGGTATGGTTAACGAATGGCCCCCCGCGCTCTGATCACCCCGCTAGGATGCCAACTCTACGGGGCCAGTGGCAGGACTGTGCGTCCACAAGGACACATTAATCTCGGCAAGTTGCGGGCCACACATACAGTCTTGGCCTGCCCAGTAGTCAGCAGTGGATTCTTCTAACTGGGGGAGGCATGAGTGCGTCCAAGTTTGGGCCCACAACCTGTTGGTTCAGGGAATGCTCCATGGTCCTGCTGCTCCTGCTGTGACTGCTGTGACTGACTCCTCAATAGGGCGGTTAGGACAGGTAGAAGGAAAGCTGCTCATTAGTGACCATCCAGACTATTAGGTTTCTGCTGATCGGTGCTGGTACTGATCCGTTGACCACCCCAACCTTCCCCAGCCAGACCGCAGGCAAGTAACTGGAGTAGAAGTTGTACGTCGAGCGCCTGAGGAACCCCCCGGTCAGACTTGTCAGAGGAGGGACACTGCGCACATATGGCACGGGCCAACTGATTACGGAGGATTTTCCATATTGTATTTTGAGTTTTTGTCTTCACTCTCATATAGATGAGGGGGAGGAAAATGGCTCCCATTTTGGACGTGGTTAGCGATGGGGTCCAATAGGGTGGAGAGACAGATGTCATCCCTCTGCCCGGAGCATGATGACTATTAGGCTGTACTAATTTAGCCGGCATATAAGCATGCTGCGGGACATCTGCACAGTGCACTCCGAGGCTCCCTGCCTCCATTTTCACCTGTATTACGCCCGGTGCTTGGGAGTCATCTGCCTCCGTCTTCCCTCATCATCCATCCACCTCCTCCAGCTGCTCCTGCTCTTCCTCTCGTGTCACATGGGGTAGAAAATCACTCATTTCACAGACAATGCTTCTGCTCCAAAGTCCTCCTCCTGCCATCCTCCTCCTCCATTTAGCAGTCCCACCGGACTCCATGTGGCCAGAGATGTAGTCGCACACATCTCAGTCCCTGCCACAGACAGATTTTTTCAGATCTGTTCCAGGACATGAAGCAGTGGAATGACGTTATCATCCGTAGTCCTGGCGACTGAGAAAAAACGTGGGCTCCTCGAATGGCCTAAAACAAAACGGCAGGTGTCACGCATTGAGCCTGCACTGGCTGTCATCATAAGGTTACACAGGGGTGCTAGTTACTTCTGTCTGCCTGGATCATCAAAAAAAATCGTTAATGGCCTTTCTCTGTTCAAACAGACGGTCCAACATGTGCAGTCTGGAATTCCAGCGGGTGGAAACATCGCATATCAGAGCGTGTTGGGGGAGGCCGTTCTGCCGCTGCAACTCGAGGAGGGTGTTGTTTCCTGGCTTTGTACGAATTGGATAAAGTGCTATGCACAGTTTCCTTGGCCATTATCAGAATGTTTGAAGATCGGTGGATGACATTCAGAACTTTTTACAACCAGGATGAACACGTGCGGCCATGCAGGGCGCATGGCCATCCCTCCCTCGGTTTTGCACGCGCGGACACCATGTTCCTCCCATTTGTCCGTCACCATGGTTCTGATTTTGCAGTTGGCGCGGGAGAAAGGCCACAACGATTTCTTGCTGCATGTCGCGGAGCAGTTCCTCCCCTGTGTGACTTCGTTCGCGAGGCAGCTACGGTGTAGAGCTGCGTGGACATCGTGTGCCCTTACACATTGGTATGATGGAGCAGTACTTGTGGAGGCTGATTGGTGGTGGTGGTGGAGGAGGAGGGAGGCGGAACATTTTGGGAGCTGGAGCAGCAGTTTGAACAACGTGGAGGAGACAAGCGGCGTCTCTGCCAATTTGTTGGTGTGATGGGCAGGAAGCACATTCACCCAGTGGCGTTAAAGACATTGTACTGGCCCTGACCGTGTTACAGCTCCAGACGTGCGCGCTTGCCGTGTACCTTTCGTAACAAACAATAAGCTCAAGGACTGGACCCACTTTCTGTTTCTACATATTTATGAAGTGCTTGGGTACTGCTTTTTGGAAAAGAAAATTACGGCTTGGAACTCTCCATCTCGGCTTCGGCACAACGCCATTAGTTCTCTGACATGGGCAGAGTCACATTTGGAAAGGGATGGGACTGGCAAGTCCAACAACTTGGACAGGAGCACGAGTCAGCTGCTGCACCTTAGGTTGGTTTGGTCGCATACTGTTGTCTCTTTACAATCGCTCTCTGATAGGACACTGCTGGCGCCGATGTGTAGCGTTGGGAGCAGAGCATCTGGACGGGAGAGGATGTCAAGAGAAACAGCTGCCTTCTGCAGAGATGGTGGAGCCCTTGGGGACTGGTGAAATGGCAATGCGTGTTGTCACTGGCCGCTGCTGCTGCTGCTGCAGCGGCAGGATGGACCACCACATTGAGCCACGTTTACTCCCAGGCACCGGGATGGTGACGCTGCATTCGTGTTGACGCAGGGCGATTTGCCAACGTTTAGCTTCCTGGCCACGCTTCACTTTCTGCCACCAGATTCTAAGATACCCATATTCGGCTCCTACAGGTGTTTAGCAAAGAACTGTCACACGCCGAGTAGCTGATTTTACCGCCAAAGCTCCGCACTGAGTGACTACTGCCGCCCGCTTGCCTCGCTGAGCCTGTAGCCGCTACTGTATTGGACTGCGAAGCGGGTTTTCTACCCCCCCCCCAGTGGCCGCTTGGCTCCGACCTCACCATGCTGCTCCCTGCTGACTCACGGCAACACAACCCACTTGTGGCCGTGCGCCGCTGCCTGAAGCGCGAAGTGACGCCCTCTTCTCCTGACTCGATGATGAAAGCCCTTGCTTCACCCGGCTCCGCAAGATTGCAGGTCGGATACATTCATCATCTATTGTGTTTCATCGTCAATACTGTTCATCAGGTCTTGGTAAGCCAGGCTGAACTCTCACAAAAGACCTCCCATGCACTCTCCACATCTATACTTTGACGCCTACTGCCAAGAAGCTGGGATATGGGCCCCATTTCTTCGCTGCCACGTAGCTGTGACTGCCCTCCTCAAATTGTTCATCCTCGCTATATAGTGGCGCTGTGGCAAGACCAATTAGTAGATCCTGGCTGAGGTAACTGGGATGGGGACAGAGGCGGGCTCGAGAACAGGTGAGGGCCGCTGACCCGCTCGGGGCCATGCCAACTAAGTGTTGTGTCTGAGGTTCCCACGACTCTGGCTTGGGTTGTCAGATGTCATCTGGGAGGAAGAGGGTTGACCTAGTCAACCAATCAAGAACCCTTGGGTTGCTGTTAAAAAAAAACAAACACGGGCCGCTAGATGGACAGCGGCAGTTGTGGCGCCTCACGAGTGACCCCTGCTGCGACGTCCCATTGATGTGCTCAGCGACTGGTCAGTTTCAGAAAATGTTTTGTGCAATGCCACTCGCAGTTGCTGAGCCTGCCACCTTCTGTCTGACATTACTCTGTTTGTTCTAAAATGTACAGGACACTGTTTGATGTAAGCTATCTGTATTATGATAAATATACACCCTGTACCCTGTTTTTGACTCCAAATGAACCCAGTAAACAGATTGGGTAACCTTGGATATAAAATTGCGCTCCACAAATGGCCAGGAAAATTTACTGGTAGTGTCGTTTACAAGCACGGTGTGTTTTCATAAATGTAAAACACATACAGGCTTAATTAACCTTCGCTTCTTGTGAATATGCTACAGAAAAACTGTATATATTTCGGGTGTGAAATAAGACGGTTTATTTTGTCAGCCAGCAGCAAAACAACGTTAATTAACCCCTGGGATGTAAAATTGCGCAATAGAATTGAGCCCACCACAAAACTAGTAGCTTTGAGTGTGTTACAATTTGCGTGTTTTTTACGCCACCCCACAACAGTGGATACAGTTGTAATTAGCATTTGGCTTGTGTATTAGGCTACCAAAAAAATAAATAAAATATATATATATTTGGCGTTGAAAAAGAGGTTTATTTTTGTCAGCCACACCAGGCAAAAACAGCGCCTTAATTAAACCCCTGGATGTAAATTGCGCCAATAAGAACTTGAGCCGCACAAACTCCAGTAGCGTGGTTACAATTGCGTGTTTTCTACGCCACACAAAAGAGATACGTTGTAATTAGCCTTTGGCTTGTGAATGCGGCTACCAAATATAAATACTATATCATTTGGCTGTTGAAAAAGACGGTTTATTTTTGTCAGACACACCAGAAAACAACGGCTTAATTAACCCCTGGATGTAAAATTGACGCCAAAGGTATGAGCCGCACAATACTAGTAGCGTGTTACCAATTTGAGTGTTTTCTACGCCACACAAACAAAGAGATACAGTTGTAATTAGCCTTGTTGTGAAATTAGCTACAAAAAATAATTTATTTTGGGTGAAAAAGACTGGTTTTATTTTTGTCAGAACACCAGCAAAACAACGCTTAATTAACCCCTGGATGTAAAATTGCGCCAAAGAAATTGAGCCGCACAAACTAGTAGCAGTGTTACAATCTGCGTGTTTTCTAAGCCACACAAACAAGAGATACAGTTGTAATTAGCCTTTGCTTGTGAATTAGGTACCAAAAAAAAATATATATATTTGGCGTTGAAAAAAAAAAAAAAGGTCGGTTATTTTTGTCTGCACCGCAAAACAACGCTTAATTAACCCCCGGATGTAATTGCGCAATAGAATTCAGCAGCAAAAATGAAGTGGTATTTGTATTGTAAAAAACGCTGTTTCTATAAATGAATACACTGGAAACTGCTTCTTAGATCCCACTTGGATTATGAATGTATATGCAGCTGCAGTGGACGCAAACTGGGATTTCAGATCCAATTACCCAAAATAAATTCAGAAAATAGAACATTCAGAGGAACAGTCTCTGAGACAAGTGAGACACCCCAAGAAATCGCTGTATAAAAATTCAGTTCTTCAGATAGCGCTATCACCCGCAAAGCAGCACCTTCCCTGTCAGTACGTGAGAGGAGGTGTGAGCTCCAGCGGGTTAGCGCTCGGTCTTATATTGTCGGTGACGTCACAAATCCCGCGGTCTATGAATTGGCATCATCTCTGCCAACATGTCATGAATGGCTATGCCTTATTCCTCCCAGAGTGGCTTTGCCCCATGTAGGCCATGTGCTCGCAGGCCATTTTATCAATCAAAAGCACACTTTCGTTCACCCGAGTGTTCCTCAAAGTTTTTGACTTCGTACGCAACCGAAGTTTTCCTGAAATTCTAACGAATTCCATTGGTTTGAATTCAATTCGCCCATCTTAGTTGTGACCTGTCACTGACTACCAGTGATCCGGGGTCCAGTTCCTGCACCTTCAGCTGCCACCATATGGTTATCCATCTGCGCTTGTGGTGGCAAAGAGGATCCGCTATACCTGGTGTACTATTTCCTTAGAAAGTGACAGCTTCTTTTTATTTCTGAACCACTCATCTCCTTGCCTTCTGTAGTCAAGTTCCTGGCAGAATTTTGGTCTTTAAGCATACCAGTGTCCATTTCTCCTTGACCTTAATAATCGAACTAAACTTAGCTCTTTTGCCTTTTACATTAAGCAGGATATTTTAAAATGGGATAGGAAGGACTTTTCTTGGATTGAGCGCACAAATATTTTAAAAATGAACATCCTGCCATGTCTGCTATATGCCTTTCAGGCGATCCCTTTCCTTCTCCCTACATCTTTCTTTAGAGCCTTAAATAAACTTATCTTACAATTCACATGGACCATTAGCACTTCAGGTCTCCTAAGAATATTTTATGAGATCAAAAAGGCAGTAGGAGGCTTATCTCTTCCTAGACTTTCAGGGCACTATTATTTGGCCTGTTTCATACCTTGTATAATTTCAAAACCACTCCAACACAATAGCTTTGGGTTGCAAATTGAATCAACCCTACATAGAGTCTCTACTGCTTGCACTCATGGCTTCCCCTGCTAATATTACCTAGAAGAGTTCTCTGTACATCCCCTTATTGGCAAAATTTTAGTTTTTAATTATTCCACCAAATTGAGTATATTGTCCAGTAGAAGGTCCTTTCACCAACTCTCAGCAGACAATCAGGTGTCCCTAAAATTTTATCAACGCTCTCAATTGCTGGCAGCAGACGTGCAGGTTTAATACTATTAAGGAACCTTACTTTCCTTTGGATCTCTTAAAGGTGGTTGTTCTCTCCATGCTATTTTCACAAAATAAAAGCAGCTTTCATTCATGCATTCCTGTCTCTTCCTAGACTCAGGTTGTGCATATCAGCTCTGTATTCAAGGTATGCTTATTTACTCTGACATGAGAGCAGGAGATGTTTTATTCTAAGTCTTAAGAGGGAGGCTTCCGAGCTCCAGTAAAAACAAATGTAATTAGTCTCCTTTGTTTGTTAGATCAGATAAACTCAAGCTCTCAAGCTGGATGACTGTTATGAGGCCGACCCTATGTGATGACATCATCCCTGCTATCAGATGAGACAAACAGCAGGGAAGATGAGCATGGCAGAGCAGTAGTATAGTGAACCTGTAGTACACTAGAGCTGTTAAATTCACTTTCATCTCTCCGGACTTTTCACCCCCTTTTTTGAGCGCACTCTCGGACGGCCAAATATTAGGCGCAAGCGCCGCATTGCACCCATGTCCCCGCACTGCGCCCCATGAGTATACTGGCGAGGTGCGGGGACTTTACATGTTATGTATGATGTGCACTACCTCGGGCGGCGAATCATAGGCGCAGCGCGCACTGCGCCTGAGTCCCGCACCATGCGCCCCAATCATGGCGAGGCGCGGCGGAAGGTTTACATAGTATGTTGAGCGCGCCCCTCAGTGCCGACATAATTCGTCGCAATATTTCGTCCGGAAAACGGCGGAATAGGTGCGCCCCGACGTGGCAAGATTCATACATGTCGCCCATAGTGTCTGCAGGACGTCTTTAAACAGCAATTACTCTCTAATGTCTATGGTTCTCACTAACAAATGCGTCATTCTTGGATAGAATCACCTTCCAGAGAGGATGGGAACATGAATTATCAACAGAGCTATCCAGTGAGGAATGAGAATAAATTAAATTAAACTCAAACTCTTTCAACAATTTTCAATTAATCAAGTACTTTACAAGTAATGACCATGCTTACATTTAATTGCTCTAGAGGGAACTAGCATAGACAGACTCGTTGATTGGTGGATCTGTGAAGTTGATCAAGAGCCCAAAAGGAAAGAGGAGAGTAGCATAGAGATTGAGGTTGTGTTATAGGAAAACCACACCAGAGCCACTCAACCTACAAATGTTGTGCTCCTTGTGATAATCCACTTCTTGAGTTCAAAATTGAGTGGACATTTTATGGCATTTCTTGCTGCGCTAGTCTCCTCCCAGTAAGGAAGTCTCACTAAACCCCTTGCCTTACTGTAGAAGTCGTAAGGATACTTAATAATAACCACTCAGCTTGACTCCTCACCACAGAGTAGCTTGACAAACATACAAATGACCCCTTACCTGCTGCATAGAGACATTAGTATCCTATGTGCTATTTAAATTAATATGTACAACAGATATGTGTAATAAATGATCGCTTTGAGTCCACCAGAATGGAAGATACTGATCTGGCTCATAAAGGAGGAGCCCAGAGAGCCATGACTTCTACATACTTTAATAAGGCACACGAATGGGGGCAAACTTTCTAAGTTTTTATGTAAACATAATGGCATGTTGGTCACATCCATAACTTTCAAGGTATTATTCAATTTATTCCAAACATCAAAACACTGAGCCTTATAATAATAACCCATTTGACTAGTCAGAAGCTGAGCCAGCATTTTTTATATTATGTAAATTTCATATCTTTTTATTTTCCTTTTCTCATAGGAGCTACTTGGCTTGCAAATTGTTTCATGAATTTACAGTAACACTGCGCATAAGCCATGAATGTTGTTTATTGTAGTTGTCAGCTGAGGAAACTTCTAGGATACTGGAGAATCCAATGATTCAGCATTTTACTTGCATGTTGTACTTTTAAACTGGAAATATGTATAATATAGTCATACTAGGAAATAAACTTAAAAAGAATTTTCAGTGCTCCAGAAAAATTGGAACGAAATCTGGAGCGATATTTTCTGTCTCATTTATAGGTTAAAGCAGTGGAAGCGGTTTAAGATGACAAAATATTGTCAAATGTAATTACGTTTATAACTTCAATTCTCAACACAAATATGGAATTATGATAGGTTTGACTCTCATTAACAAAAATGTATGTTCAGTATAAATTTTACATTACAGTTGAATGATAAAGACATCATGTTGGTAAAACATAGCGACAAAAATGCAAAAGTATAACAACAATGCGGATTTAGATGTTTTACAGGTTTGTTCAGACATTACAATTTAGAGTGTTTTTAAGGTATGCTTCAGTATAGCATCAGTATTTGTAAGCCAAGACCTTCCAAAAAGGTACAATTCTTTTCATTATACATTTTCTCTATTTAGGTTTCCTTCTTGGTTTGGACTTACAAATGTTTTGGACACAAGTGTCAAAATTCTTTGCGAACAAAACCTAAGGGCTTTTAAGGTCACATTTCTGGAAATACCTTTCCTGCCTTTGGTAGACGGGGCCATATGAATCTATTGTCTTACCTTTTAAGTATTAGGCTAGGTCTACATGGCATTGGCCAAAAATGTACTGAAAACCAAACCCTAAAAACGTTCATAAAACTGAGTTTTCTGTCCACTGCCTGTCAAAAGCTGCTGAAAAAAACCATAAATTTTTTGGTGTGTTTTGCGTTTTTTGCGTGGTTTTGGTGCATTTCTGGTGTGTTTTTATGCGCTTTTTTGCAGAAATGCAAAGAATTATAATTGCTATGGATTTCTGCTAATAAATGCACCAAAAAACGTGCCAAAAAACGCGCTGCGCTTTACATAGTCTCCAATAGTAAATTCTCTGTCCTGCTCAGTCGTTTTTTGCAACATATTTCAAAAAAGGACGAGCAATAAAATGAGCAGAAAAGAAAATTACTGTGGAGACAACAGAATGTCTTTACTATTAAAGTCTATGGGACCACTTTTCAGTCATTTTTTTCAATGTTTTTAGAAAACGAAAAACGCTGAAAAAACGATAGTTTTTGTGTGCAGTGGAAACATATCCTTAAGCATGCATTATTGACATTGAGATCCTTCTTTACGCCAAAGCTAAGCAAAGGAATTTAAATGTCATGTTGATAAGAGCCAATAGATTCTACAATGTAGAACCCAAACTGACATTAAAGGGGTTTTCTCGCTAGAAAGATCATTGTTCATAAGGAGGGGACCAACAATCTAAGGATGTCCGTCCTTGGTTACCTATGGTTTAAGAGAATGGGCTATTTGTTTAGTGCGTGGTAACGAAATTAGATCTCCGATCAGGTTACACTCAGGTCCCGCCCCCGGTCATGATCGGAAACGTACGTCTGAGGGAGATGCAGGAATGAGGTCTTGGACAAGAGAGCACACGGGGACGTGTACACGGTCGTGAGAGAGAGATTTCACGGACAGAAAGCAGTGGTAGGTGCAACATATGCGTGTGGGGAGTGATATTTCACTGACAGCAAGCAGTGGTAGGTGGAAAGTATGTGTGCGGAGAGAGAGATTTCACTGACAGCAAGCAGTGGTAGGTGCGACGTATGTGTGCGAAGAGAGATTTCACTGACAGGATGCAGTGGTAGGTGTGACATATGCTTGTGGGGTGAGAGATTTAACTGACAGCAATCAGTGGTAGGTGCGACGTATGTGTGTGGGGTGAGAGATTTCACTGACAGCAAGCAGTGATAGGTGCGAAGTATTCATGCGCAGTGAGATTTTTCACTGACAGCGATCAGAGTTCCTGCAGCAGAGAGAGAGATCATGTGCAGTCCCATGTAAACACAAACAGATAAAGCATATAGTTTTGTTCTGCAGATCTGTAGAGGTCAGAGGTGTAATAATCTGCAGGATATATCACTGTGTGAGAGAGAGAAAAAAAATCACCCATTTTTCCCAGAGTCCTGAATGTCAAATGCCCAGTCTAATTACAAAAGTATGTAGAGAAAGCGAGAAATGTAGATATTCACTATGGAGTTACACTTAGCTTTTCACTTCCAACAACAGCTGAGAACCTCTCCCTTCTCCCAGGCTCACACAGAATGAATTCTCACGTGCACACTTTGGGGCGTGTCTGCAGAGAGAAGACACGCCCTGCTGGAAGGAGAAACACGCCCCTCCATTTCACAAGCTCTACTTAGCAACCAGTATAAACGGCTGCCAAATGGCATAAAGCTGCCAAATGGCATAAAGCTTTTATCATATGGTGATAATAAAAACATGGAAATACCATTTTTTTTTTTCTTTTGATGACTGGAGCTTAAATTGCTTCACACTCAACAAGGTGCTATTTCCTGTTAAGCATAAAATCTCTTAACTATCTGTATCACCTGGTCTCTAGAAAGACTTCTAGTCAATGACATACATAATTGCAGATAAAAGCCTAAAAGGGTTTGTTCACTACAATGATTAACTTATTAGATATTGGGAAAAGTAATTAAAGACTTTTACTAAATGCATTGCTCTTTTAACATCTTCCTGGTTGGGAGGTTTTATCTGCTCTGAGTGCACACAAGTGTCTCTATGTTGCCATCTATATCTCCCTTCCTGATTAAACAGAGAGCAGAGAGACCATAGTAAGACAGAGCAGAGTCTTTAAAGAGAACCTGTCACATAGTTTTTGCCCCACTGGATGAGGACAGAACAGGTTAGTGTCAGACATGCTGTTTCCAGCGCTGTGTCCCTTATTCTGCAAGATTCTGTAGTTTTCGTGTATTTAATGCTCAATTCTGCAGTTTTCAGCCAGAAGAGTCATTCGAAGAGTCCTTCAGAGTGTCAGTTTTTTCAAACTCCGCCCACCTGAGGCTAGCTCCACCCACCTCAACTGACAAACCTATTACTTTGAATAGGTAGAAACATGTGAATAACTGTCAGTGGGCGGGGCTAGCCTTTGGTGGGTGGAGCTAACACCTGCTCATTAATAAGATTTGAGGGGTAAATGCTCTAAAACTGCTGCATCTTACAGAATAAGGGACAAAGCGCTGGGAACAGCAGGTCTGACACTAGCTTGTGCTGTCCTCAGCAAGGGGGGCACAACCTATGTGACAGGTTCCCTTTAATGCTAAGAAGATTTGATTGTTTACCTTTGATAAGCACTAGTTTTCACACCTTGGAACTCTGTTTACTACAGATTTGTTTATTTACCATGTGGAAGTTATTAGTGAATTGGTTTGTTTAGAAGAAATCTTAAGGTCATGTATGAAAACTGTCTAGGTATAAGACTTACTTTGTTGTTCATAGCAACCAATAGGAGCGCCCCTTTCCTTTTTTCAGAGCACTATATGAAATGAAAGGGGAGCTCTGATTGGTTTCTATGGGCAAGTCTTAGACCAAGACAGTTTTCATACATTGTGGCCCTTAGTGTATTTATTGCTCCATCTATAGTAATAGAAAACATAAGCATGAATAATTTCAGAATTTATACAAATATACATGAAATAAGTTTGATTTTAAATAGCATTGACTTTTTAAAGTTTGCCTGATAATGCTTTACCCAATAGCAATAAATCTCAGCAGTTCTACCATCTGGTAATAGGTGCACTTGCCATTTAGCACAGGCCCTGAAGATAAGCATTAATCTAATCTATCTCTCGGGAGGCAAACAGCAGTACACATTAGGCACATGTTCGCTGCTGCAAATGAAGCTAACTGCATGCTAGTTTTCATTCTTTCTAACTACAGTGTGTATGAAAACCCAGCTGACATGATAAACCTAGAGTATTTGTACACTATTTGCTGTTAGCAATCCTCAGTTTTGTATTCAAAAGATCTATTCAATTTGATGAATGCAAGATGTTTGTATCAATGTGGCTGCTGTGAGTGGTCTAAATAGACGACATGTAATTTTAGTTTAGTGGCAGAGATAATGCTCAATGAAAATGCCTACATCCAACAATATATGACTGTATAATTTAGCTATTTATGTTTACTCAGTTTGTGCAAAGCTACAACCATGCATGATGTTTAGCCTCCAAGGATGCACATACTGGCTATTGTGATAACTGCAGTACTTACAGCTGTACACTTGGGTCATGTCTTATACTTACTCTTATATCCCTACGCTGGCAACAAAAATCTTCAGCAAAAAAAAATAAACGTAACCACTTTAAAAATATGCAATGATTAGGATCATCTCACTGTTTCATAGACCAAAGCAGCATTATTTAATTCCTGCATCCTGTCACTTCCTGGTCAAGCTGTGGGTAATTAGCATATTAACTACATGTTTTCACACTTCTGCTATTTAGTCTAGATTAGATAAATCTCCTTTTACCAGGTCCTGAGAAGCTTGAGAGCTAAAGTAAACAGTATTAATTAGTGTCTTTTGTCTGATATATCAGATAACACACAAGCTCTCAGGCTGCAAGCAGTTCTGCACTGTAACCTATGTGATGATGTCACTCCCTGCTATCAGATAAAACAAACAGCAGGGGAGAACAAGCAAACAGGTCGGTCACTAAAAAACCAGAAAGCCCAAAGGGTGATAAAATAAATTTGTTAGTTTCCTAAACAACTCACAAAAAAAAAGAGATAATAATAGGAATAAAAAACCGTTTTCACAGATCAAAAAAAAAAATTTCCTAAAACAAAAATCTTTAAAAAATATGCATTAAAAAAATTTAATCCTTTAAAAAAAAATTTGGCCACCCCTTTTAAAGCCCCTATACAAATATGCAACGATATTTTATAAAGTCCCCGGGGTTATATCAAAAACCTAAATACAAAAGCAAGTGGCATGTTTTAGCTAATCACAGCAAAAAAACATTGTACCAATCCCCTTATTAGAAAGGGGGAAAAAGGGTGCCCCTTAAGAGGGGGGAAAAAGTGGTCAAAAATGGGAAAAAAAACTCAGGGTTCTGAAGCCCTTGTCACAGTAGACTCCGTGCCCCTTTGGAACCAGTGTATACCAAATAAATTTAAAAAAAGCCCCTTATCGCTATCACTATACAAGTCCTATCCAGATAAGCACCCCGCCCCGAAAAAGGCGACCCCCACCCTTCGGCGACTCACCTAACAACTAAATTATACAGAAACCCATCCCAAAAAGAAAAACCGACAAACCCCGACGCTTTTCCCCCAAGATATGGTTCACCCGGGGGTTTAAAATTAAAAACATCTGTAAATAGAGAAAATGATGACCAAGTAAAGGCATGATGAGCCAAAAAGTAATTCCCCAACAGTATATCACTTAAAAAACCCACCCCTTTTTAAACCCAAAAATAAACTACTCAGCCAATCCAATGCCACTTTACTAAACCAATAAATACGGGAAAGTAAAGCCCTTTGGGCACATGCTCAATAGCAAAAAAAAGACGCCAAACCACATTTCCGCGCCCCCCCCGTTCCCCCCAAACCCGGGAAGGGGACAAACCGAAGTGACAAAACGAAAAGTAATTCACTTTCACCCCGTTCGCTCCAAATGGGAACTAGACTGGCGAAACGAGGGGAAAACCCGGGGAAAATGCGCCCCCCCCCCGCCGCGCAACTACAAACCATGCACACCGCCCCATAACAAGGGCGCACTGGGGCCCCGGCCCCCAACTTACAATAATACGGGGGACCCAATACCCTAATGGTGACCAAGTAACAAGAGGCTTATCATCAAAACTCAATATTGAGTACACAAGGTTTTTTTTTAAAAATAACCCAAATTTGGTTTTAAAAACCCCCAATATTAAAGGGCCCTAAGTAAAATAAATGATGGGCAGAAAAAAAAAAAAGATATAAAAATTTTAAATTTTACTCTGAAAAGAAAATTGAAAAATTAAAAGAAAACTATACCCAACACAGGAAATGATATTTCTCAACTGATTCCCCCATCAACAGAACCAAAAAAAAAGGAAAAAAAAAAAACAAAAAAAAAAAAAAACTAAAATTATGAAAAAAAATTAAAAAAAACCAGCCAAATTGCGGGTTTTTCTTTTAAAGCCCAAACAGGCCCGAGTATGTAACCCTAAAAATTTCACCCCGGTTTTTTTTTAAAAGCGGGGTCTTGTATCCCAATAAACCCCCTCGAGGTGTTTTTCCCACACCTCAATAAAAAAAATAAAATTTAAAGGTTTTTTGGTCTTTAAATTTACATTCACATAAAATGCCCGACCCTATGGGTGATCTCTTTTGCCAAAGGCCCCCAAATTTCTCCCCAAACCCCGTCTTCAAATTTGCCCTTTTAAGTTTTTCCCAAAACATATCCTAAACGGGCAAAAACAACTGCATAAATAAATGACTCCTTCACTTTTAAACATTTGGGAAAAAAATCTCTCTTCACAAAATTAAACGATCTGATTTAAAATCATGAAAGTTTTTTGACTGCTCAAAAAAAGGAAAATGCCACACATTGTCCCCACCCCCAAAAGGGAAACCTAGGGTTGTCGCCCAACCAGGTCCCTTTTTTTTTTTAGGGGAATTTATATAAACTATGCACCAGCCCTATCCCTCAATGATTTTCCCTTTTCCTAAAATGAAATCTGGGGAAAAATCAGGGAGGACATCTTTTAAATCCTAAAATCTGACCTCAAGATCCCCCAGTATCTAGAAATACAGTCTCTCGCAAAAATTCGGGCCCTGATCAAATTTGCCAAAAATCCGCATAGTTTGATTTGTGGGGGAACTTGCTTTCTGCCCCAACACCATTGAGCGTCCCGATCTATCACTTTCCCAAGTCCCTTTTGACAAATGCCTCATAAAATGATTTTTTTTTCGGGATAACCCGATCCAAAAAAAAACCTTTTTTTTAAGGCCCCCTTTGCTTGGAACAAATAGTCCCCCTTTCCTGGAGCATTTTTTCCTCCGAACTCGGAGAAACTCCCCCTTTTGGTAAAAACCCCTTTTTAAGGGTCTGGGATGTAACTCTCCCACCGGGGGGAGACTTTTAGTCGGGGTTGGGTTTCCAAAAGGTTTATTGTATGTAAAATTTGCCAGATTTTTTTTTAAAAAGAAAAAAAAAAATAAAAAAAAAAAAAAAAAATTGAAGGCAAACGCCCATCAATAGCTAAAGTAAATTTTAAAACCCAACTTTAAAAAAATTTTGGATTTTCCCCAAAAAGTCCCCAAACCCCCTCTGCCCGTCCCATTCCAAAAATTGGGATATCGTCCAAAAAACCCAACCCCAAAACAGGAAATTACCCGTAGGGGGGTAGGTCATTGTCACTAAACAAAAGGGTAGCCCCCCAAACCCACCCCAGAAAAAAATTTTTCGTATTAAACGCGTAAAACAAAAACTTAAAGACCCAAATTTGAAAAATATCAAAGTGCTTTTGAAAAATAAAAAAAACAAAAACAATAAAAAAAAGACCTCCCCGAATTCAAAGATAAAAACCTTTTCCTTTTTGTATGATAGAACTAAAGAAACAAAAGGAACGATAAAAATTTTCTTTTTCAATTTGATCTTAAAAGATACGAAAACCAGGTAGTAAAAAAATTCAAGGAGGGGAAGCCCCAAAAGGGGAGAGGAAGGAGGGAATACATCCCCCACAGGTTATTAGGGTGCCCATCCTTTTTCTGGTGCGTCTTTTTTAGAGGAACAGAGGGGAAAAATGCCCCCTGAGAGAGGGAGACAAAAGAAAAAAAATGACTCCAACAGATTATCAATTTTTAAAATAGATCACAAACAGATTTGGGGAAATTTGGGTGTTGGCAAAAGGCCCTCAATTTTTTTTTTCCCCACCCTTTTTTGGGTTTTAGTCCTTTTAAAGGGGAAAAGGGTTATTCATCTTTTTTGTTAGCCCCGTTTTAAATGGCAAAAATTTCCCTTAGAAATGGGGAACTCTTTAGAGGCAAGAGCTTTGGGGTTTGATTTCCCCGGATTTGCCTGACATTAGATTACTTGTGAGTTTTACTGACAAAGGAGAAAGGGGCATACACACTGAGACCTAAGAGTATACGTATGCCCCCAGCTTACAAAGCCAGAGATTTTACATGTTTTTAAAAACTTGTCAGTCAGGACTTTGGGGAAATTGATGTGGGGGACACTAAAAAATAATCTTACCTAATTTCCCCAAATTTAAAGGGACTTAGAGAAACTGGAAAATGATGACAGCTTTTCTGTAAGCCCCCCGGATAAGGGCGGGAAACTTGTAGTTTTTGGATCATTCTAATATAATTAAACAAAAAAATTAGCGTATTTTTGGGAAAGGGTCGCTCAGCTTAAAACTATTCTCACAGTGATCCTACACCCTTTCCCTTTTGCAGATCTAGAAGAAATTTTTTTACAGGCCCTTGACAGAAGGGTTTTAAACCAGCTTTAAAGAGAGTAAATTTTTTAAAAACCTTTAAAAATCCCGGGTTTTCCCCCTTTTTTTACCCTACCTAAGATACATAAGGGGATGACTCCAATTAAAAAAGGGCGCCCAAAAAGTGGGAGGTTTGGATTCCTTGTTTCAGAAGGGCAGCATTTAAAAATTTATAACATCCGAAAGAATTTTTTTTTATGCTTTTGGGCCCTCATTCATCAAGGAAAACTCCTGATTTTTTTGAGAAAATTGGACGGACTGGACAGTTGAGGGACCCACTAAGGGTCCGGGCCCCCCATTAAAGTAAGGCCTTTTCTATAAACAGCATCCTGCATGAATTTTGGGGTGCGTGCTGTAGAGTATTTTCCCTCTTCTTAATTTTAAGGGGTTGTTTAAATTTTAAAAAAAAAAATCTTTTTTTGGAAAAAAAAAAAAAAAAACCCTAATCAATTTTGGTTTTTCCCCCTAAAAAACTTTTCTTTTCTTTCCTTTTTAACAAAAAAAAATTTTTTCAAAAATTTTTTAAAGGGAAGATCTTCCACCAGCTCAGGGGGACGCAAAAGGGGAACTCGTGTGCTCCCCACCAAATTTTTTTCTGGGTGGTGGGGGGCTGGGCCCTTGTGTTTTTTGTGACAAAAGACCTACCCAAAAGGATAATATCCGTTTTGGGGTAGGTATAATTTAAAGATATCCTAATTTTTTTGGGAAAGGGCGACAGAAAGGGGTTTGGGGACTTTTTTGAGAAACCCCAAAATTTTAAAAATGTTGGCAGAAATCACTTTAGCTATTATTCGTGTGCCCTTTCCTTTTTTTGGGGTTTTTATAACATTAAAATAAATTTGGGAATCTACATACAAAAAAACCTTTTTGGAAACCCAAACCCCGACTAAATTTGTCCCCCCTCCCGGGGAGAGTTTCCATCCTAGAAACCCCTTTAAAAAGGGGGATACCAAAAAGGGGATTTTTTTCCGATTTTGGAAAAAACTGCCCCAGGGAAAGGAGACTATTTGTTCCAAACAAAGGGACCTTAAAAAAGGTTTTTTGGATCGGGTTATTCCGAAAAATTTATTGATGAGGGAATTTTTCAAAGGCACTTGAAAGTGATAAACCCAAACTGCTCAATGGTGTGGAAAAAAAAACGCAAGTTTTCCCCCCCAAATCAAACAAAGCGGATTGTGGCCCAAAATTTGATCAGGGCCAAATTTGGCGAGAGAACGTATTTCCCAGATTAAATGGGGTAAACTTTTAGGTCAATTCCCGGATTTAAAAGGGTGGGCCCCCCTGAATTTTTCCCCAGATTACATTCAGGGAAAAGGGAAAATCATTGAGGGATTTGACTTGTCTATAGTTTTTTATAGTCCCCCCCTAAAAAAACAGGGACCTTTTTGGATCGACAAAACCCCTAGGGAAAACCTTTTGGTGTGGGGGCAAATTTGGGCATGTCCCCTTTATTGAGCATCAAAGACTTTCACTGATTTTTAAAAAGATCGTACAATTTTTTGAAGAGAGGGTTTTTTTCCCAAATGAAAAAGTGAAGGATCCCTTTTTTTTTTTGCAAATTGTACTTGGGCCCCCCTTTTAAAATGTTGGAAAGACTAAGAGACAATTTAGAAGACGAATTTTGGGGAGTAACAGGGGGCATTAGGGAAAGAAAATACACCGATAGCTCGACAAAGGAAAGTGAAATTTTCATAATAATGACCAACACACCTGAAATTTTTGATCATTTAGGTCCCTAGGAAATCCCCTCGAGGGGGGATTGGGGGTACCAAAACGCTTAAAAAAAAAAAAAAAAAAAAAAAAAACCGAGTGAATTTTTCAGATTACATACTACCCACCCCTTATGGTCTTAACGAAAACCTGCAATTTTTGGGTGTTTTTTATAATATTTTTCCAAAAATTTTTTAGTTTTTTTTTTTTTTTTTTTTTTGTTTTTTTTTTTCCCTTTTTTTTGGATTCTGGATAGGGTAATCAGTTAGAATATCATACCATTTTGGGGGTAGTCTCCTTTTTTTAACAAAACTGCAAGAATATAATATTTCTATAAACTTTTTTGTCTTACTGCCCATCACTTTTTTAAATTAGCCTTAATATTGGTAAGTTTATATCCATTGGATTTTTTTAACGTAACCTTTTGTACTCAATTGAGTCTTGATGATAACCTCTTGTTACTTGGGGCCCCCATTATGCTATTTTTTCCCAACAAAAAAACTGTATAGTTGGGGGGCCCGGGGTTTCGCCCCTTTTCCTTTTGGGGGGGGTGCACTGGGTTTTCTAGTTGCGCAGCGGGGGCCGGGGCACGTGCGCGTTTGCAAAACCCTTTTGCCAGTCTATTCCTATTTGGGGGGGCACGGCTGAAGTGAATTAAATTTCGTTTTTTTCAATTTTCCCGTTTGTCACTCTCCGGTTTGCCTTCCCTTTTTTGGGGGAACGGGGGCGCGCGGAACATGGGTGTTTTTTGGGGTCTTTGTTTTTTCTATTAGCATGTGCAAGGACTTTACCTCCTATATCATTGGGGGATTAAAAATGGGAATTTTGGGTTTGGGTGATAGGTTTTAATTTTTTTTTTAAAAGGGGGGGATATAAGAAAATACGTCCGGGGACTTACTTTTGGCCTCATCATGCCATCACTTGGAAACCCTCAACATCTCTCCCTCAAAAGATGTAAAAAATTTTTATCCCCCAAAGAACCATATCTTGGGGGAAAGCGGCGGGCTTAGGGGGGTGGGTTTTTTTATTATGTTTCTGCATAATTTAGTTATTTGGGGAGTCGCCCCAGAGGTGGGGTCGCCCTTTTCGGGGCGAGTGCCTAACTGGATAGGACTTTTTATGATAGCGATAGTGCTTTTTCTAATTTTATGGTATAACACTGGTCCAATGGGGGAAAAGGAGTTCTACTGTGACAAGGTCTTCAGAACCGTGAATTTTCGACCACATTTTTGACCACAATTTTTTTCCCCCTCCCTTTTAGGGGACTTCTTTCCCGCTAATAGGGAAAGGGGAAAAAGTCCCCTTTTTTTCCCGTGATTAGCTAACACTGTCCACTTGCTTTTTTATTTAGGGACTGGGTATACCCCCCGGGAAAATTTTTTACATACACATTGCATATTTTTTTAAAGGGGTATATGGTTTTAGGCCCCTTTTTTATATAAAGGGGAAAAAATTTTTTAAAAGCATAATTTTTTTTAAAGATTATTGTTTTTTTTGGGGGTTTTTCTTTTGATCTGTAGATAGCTCAACAACAACAAAAAAATAAACAGAGCAATATTTCACAGTCCCCGAAAATTAAAAAACATTCCGACCTTTCTTTCGTCCCCCATTTTCAAACGGGGACTTTTTGGGGGAAAAAAAAAAAAAAGGGGGAACATTTAACACTGAGTCACGGGGCCCCCAAGATAACCAAGTGCTTTGCATGCCCAGCTGCACATAAGATACAGAAAGTTAGGTGAAATCTTCAAAAAAAAGGGGCAAAGACAGCAAAACAAATGTAAAAACTTTCCCCCTGCACTATCCAAAACTAAAAAAAAAGTTTGTGCTGGAGTTACATTTAATAAATTTACCTGTTCCGACTTACATACAATTTCAACTTACAAACCTACAGTCCCTATCCCGTTTGTAACCCGGGGACTGCCTGTATTTGGAAAATGTCTTCATTTAGTGTTCCCTACATGTTGAAGCTAATCTTTGTAGTCTTCACTCTTCTTTACTCTACCTGCTATGTGTCCCATTTGGTCAACACAAAATTGGTATAAAATATATTATTTTGTTATTATTTTCTTTATTAAAGACTTTTTTTGGTTGTTAATTGTTATACATATATAAAGTCATCCATATAGAAAATAACAATTTTTTCCCTCCTTAAAGAAAAATTGAAACCTGCAAACTTTCCCAAATATACAAAAGGGGCAGCGGTATCTTTAAGTAAAGGTACAAAAAAATAAATTTAACAAGAAAATTAAAAGTCTTACCACACCTCAGATAAATATCCAAGAAGTCCTCATAAAAGGTGCATTGTCTTAATCCAAAGTGATTCTGTAGCTGGAGAACTGTACATAACCAAATTAAGGGAATTAAGGAAATATCTACATGATTTCTCAAACCCCTTTTTAAGATTTCCTAAAAAAAATTCCATAATAAGGTGATCCCACAAAAATGTTTTGGAAGTGAAACCCCCCCCTGAAAAGGAAGCATGTCAAACTCAAAGGCTAACATTGGCCAAATCAGCAAAGTCTAATTTTATGTGGGCTACAAAAAGTTTATGTGGTATTTACTTTTATAAAAAAAAAAAAGTAAGATGATTTCTAAATGTCCAGTATAAAAAAAGAATCAGAACAACGGTGAGATTAAAAGGGTTGACTTTCTATGCTGTTTCACACAGCCAGCTTCAGACTCTTGGTTAGGCTGTGGGTGGCTTTATATCAGTGATTGGCATATCAGCTCTGCTATTCAGAAATATTCCTATTACAGTAACATAACTTATGGAGATTTATAAAAAACAGAACAGCAATGCCTTTAGTAATAGTCTTCTTTTTCTCACCACAATGTATAAATAAATATACTTATACATTTATAAAAACCCTTTTCATATTTTCTTCCTGACAATTGAGAAGAAAGTGTTTCTTCTCTATTACCAACTTTCCTCCAAAAGAGAATTTTTTTCACGTGTTTTACCAAGACTGAATGAATGTTAGTAATTCTGTTTAACCCAGTCAGTTGTATCAAGTCATAGATCAACGTGATAGGGAATCGGTCATAAAAGGGTACAAAACAATCAATGCAAGAATAACACCAATAAAACTGACACTTAGCAAGTATCATGGTAGGTATTATGACATGCTAAAATGTTCACTGCTATTAGTGGGAGAAAGGCTGTGTTGCTACACAGATGCAACGCGACTAGTAATCATTCACTTTAAAAATTAAGCTGCAAAATTTTTAAATACTTTTGTTACATACCATTATATTGGTTGGGCTGCAAAAATAGGCCACAAGTTTGCTATGTATGCAGTATAATCCCGCTTCATTTTGTCTATATTGTATGAAGATTTATCAGAGGAAACACTCTAAAGTGCAGCTACAGCATTGCTTCCAATTAAGACAACATACATCTAACCAGGACTTAACAGCAAGTTTTTATTTTTGACTATGCAGTGGCTGTCAGGCATTTTTATATAGAGTAGATCTTCAGTAACAGGAGAGTCATGAACTGACATTTTTTAAAGCTACAAATATTCATTAAAGGGGATTTGCCAAGACGCACTTACCTCGCTCCTGTCAGCATGATTTGTATACATCCTGCTTTTGTGCTGAGTCATGAAGCTGCAAGGGAGAGAGGGTGGGGGCGAGTGAGGAGTGAGGAATCCAAGGGAGCATCTCAAAACGTAAGTGAAATAATAAACAGTACAAGAGGGGATTCTCAATACAGCAAGACAGCCTCAGACTGCACTCTCTACCCAGTGCCTTAAAAGCTCATTCATTTTGCCTGTCATCAGATAAGCGCGGCCTGTCAGCTCCTGGGTCGTGACTAGGGAAAGCATTGAGGTAACTAAGGAGGATTGAGAAATGCTGTAGCTCTCAGAGTTTTCACTTTTTGTAATCACATATATTTAGAAAAGTGATTAAATACCCATTTTGCAGGTTCCCACGTCAACATTACATGGTGGCAAAACCCCTTTAATGATTTAGATGTGATTTCTTCTCACACTTGAAGACTATCTATATGTATTGTAAGGTCAGAAGGACAGAAGGACAGATTTACGACCTACTAACATATTGCTCCTTAGCCAAGGATGTATCTCACATCAGATGAAAGAGCATCATGTAAGAAGAACAATTTTTTATTTCTCCTACCTTTCTATATAAATATATATATATATATATATATATATATATATATTTATTTTTTTTTCCGCTGGACTCTAACTATATGGAGTCAAAGTAGAAGAAATATATTGTTCTTCTTGCATGATGCTCTCTTGCACCTGATGGCTATGTTCACACGGCTGATTTTGGGACAGATTTCAGTCCGTATTGCGCGCTGTACTGCGCGCAAATATGGCTGAAATCCATCCCAGTCATTACGGTAATCCACAGTTCTCATAGAGAACTATGGATTCCGTCTCCTCTCCCTGCTCGCGAAATATGGCCAGTGGGGAGAAAGTGACATGCACATTATCATGGTGGGATACGCACGTAACTGGGAGCGATATCCGTCCCTCTTGGCGTGAATCAGCCATGTGAACATAGCTTTAGCCACAAGATATGGTCCCTCTTCAGTCCCTCTAAATATCAAGTATCCATCCCTGTTCCATCTCTCTACTTAAAATATTTAAATTATATGAGCAATAGCTCATGCATAATCATCAACAAAAAAGTACATCTGATTCACTTTATTTAACCTTCCCATTAATAATTGATATAAGTGGTTTCAGAAGCAATGTGGATAGTAGTCAGATCTTGTCTATGAGCTTATAATGATAAAACATTAGTGCATATAAAATTAGTGTTAATAGGACTGTTTATATATATTAAGAAAAAAAAATAAGTTGGATGGTATTGAGTGGGTAGTGGTCAATTCCACAGTTGTACATTGGACGCCACTGATTGTTATGGGATTTAAATTGTTAGAACGGATAATAATTGGTCTACTTTAAAAACTAATAATAGCTGGACCACCGAAGAAATAAAATAAAATAAAAATGTGTGAATTGTCCTTCCTAAGAAAGACAGTTAATAATTTTTACAGAAATGCTTTCATATTTCCTGGAACATAATTGGGATGCAGAGACACACCATGTTTTCCAATTGCCTCCATAAATGTCCTTTTTGAAGCATATTATAAACAGACTGTATGATATGCCGAGGTGTTAGACTGTGAAAGGTATTGGAGCTTGTCTGGCATTTCTGTGTTTGCTTGTTTTGAAAAACCAGACTGAATGTCACAAATAGACATAATGAATTCTTAGGAGGTCTCATCAATTCTAGTAAGTTAGTATAGAAATAATTTTTTTTATAATAGAGATGATGATAAATCTAAGACACAAGTCAGTTTAATTTGGTCCTGAATTAAAGAAATAGTAAAATTACTACAAATGTCTTCATCAGAGTGTTCAACTCATGTACCTTGATACCTATTGTCAGGGACATGTGAAAAACTCTTTTAGTTGCTGAAGCAAACATGCCAAAGCATACCCCCCATCATGACAGAGAGAAGTTTCCATAAACACATTGCATTCATTCACACTACCCCATGAATCCCATTATAGTTCCCGTTTTAACACAGGCAGGTAGTGGATCTGCTGGGTCACCATGAGAGGTGACATTAACCATGTCAGGGAGTGGAGCCTAAGAACCCGCTCCAATCCCCTGGTATTTACCAGAGCACGCCACAAGGCAGGTTGTACTTTGCTGCGGGAGACTTCCAGGTCACTACCTCAGATGTGGCTGCTTGCGGTAACAGCTGAAGTGCAGCGAGGTACAAAAAGAAAAGGCGGAGGTGTTGTCGGGTCACTTAATCACAAAAGCAGGATGCAGGAGACAAACTAAGGCTCAGGAATACCAATAACTGGAAGAGAGTAGAGGGTGGGGTGGGGTGCCCTGAAAAATCACCAGTTGAACCATGATCGGTTCCTGAAAAAGCTGGATGGTGCACGCTGGCCCTTTAACTCTGAGAGGACCAGCGCATGTGCATGTGCATTAAGGGGTAGCATAGAGCAGAAAGCAACAGGCAGAACCTGACGATGGCAGGAAAGAGAACATGAGACCCAGCGGGAACAAATGGAAGGCTGGCACTGGGTTTGGGGAACGGGAGCACGGGTACATCAGTGGCCTGGTGCATGGACCACGGCACAATTCGTGACACCTCTGTGATCTTGCCATATTGTACCAATTAATATCATCATACTGCTTCTCTATAAGTAGTTATAACCCAAGAAAGTATTTACCTTAGATAGTAGTATTAGAGGCCAATAGCTTGCATTTGTGGTATAAAACAAAATAAGATCAGGAGAAAATAAGGTCATGGTGGTATTAAAAGGAAAATAGATGCACATGATGAAACGTTCAACTGTTGCCTAGTTCAGTTATGCTGACAGCCCGTGATGATTATGGACATTAACAGAAGCTAAGTTACTATTGCATAACAGACTTGTATACAACTAATGTATATCCTTATACAATGTTTCTACTTATATTATGATCAGTTGATCTATTTCAAAATTATTGGATGCCATTTGATACAATACAAATGCATTTTGAATGATCCCATGAGTTGTTATTGATTAAGGTCAGTGCAGGAGTTTGAGGGAACTCAGGACTTGAGGCTTTTTGTTGCATACATTAATTTGAATGAGTGGGCGGACTGTTTTTTTTTTCACCACGAGATGCCCCCAAAAATTTTAGGTTTAAAAAATACATCTTTCATTGGAAAACCTATGCCTCCTAGCACTTTGTGTAGATTTCTGCCATAATTTGTGCCACGGGTGAAAAGTTTAAATTTTGGGGTTTGGGCGGGGGAACATCCCCCTTTTTGCAAGCCCCAAAGGGGGCAAAAAATTTTGGAAAGTGGTGAGTTTTCCGTAAACAGCTCACAAGTCACAAGTTTGTGAGCAAATGAATTTTGTGCAAAATTTGAGACTTTTTTTAATGTCAAAATATGGTCACAAATCACTTCATAAATTTTCCCCTATTTGTCTTCAGAGGAAGCCTTTGCAGGAAGTCACTCATCTCAAACATTTCTATTTTCAATTATCTTTTAAATTCATGTATTGCCACTATTAGCCAGAAATTTACTTAAGATTATGAAAAACACTTGTAACCATCAATAAGTACAAACGAACCACAATATCTATATAGGAAAATAAATGTACATAAAACACTTGTAAAATTTTTATTTTAAAATTTTTCAGTTGAGATGGGTGGGGGTTTCCCCAAATTCGTTTCGTTTTACTTTGCCGAATTTCTCGGGAAAAAAAAACTTTTGTTCCGAATTTCCCTTGGGACGAATCACGTTTAAAAAAACCCGTATTTCCAGGGTGAAAAGAGGGCCCCAGGGTCTGTGAACATTGTGCCATGCTTAAATATGCAGAGGGAGCTTGGTTTGTCTTCAAACAATGTTTGTGTTTTTAGTATGACACGGCACAATGACTGCGCCGCTCTTGAATCGCTTCACTAATAAAATTCCTGGGACTTAAGAGGGCAAAATTACCAAAAAACTGAAGGGGGAATGTAGCCTGATAAAGTCATGCGAAGCAGGACAGCTGGGAAAAAACAGCTGAGGGTCAGGGCTCAGGTGGCAAACATCAGTGAACAGAGTGTGGGGTGACGGCGGCAGCCACAGCAGCATGAGGTCAGAGGGTGGCACAAAGACATTCTGGAGGTGGCAAAAACAGGAATAGGGCCACAGAGTGGAACAATGACCAGTGTCTAGTCACGGCAGGGCAGCCATACAGCAGCATGAGGTCAGACTTGTGCAACAATGTCACAGTGTGTAGGTCACGGCAGCAGCCACAGCAAGCAGCATGAGGTCAGACGTGCACAATGACACAGTGTGTAGGTCACGGCAGTCGCCACATATGAACCAGCATGAGGTCAGACAGTTGACAAATCACATTCTGGAGGTGCAAATACAGGAGTAGGCCACAGAGTGGGACAATGACACAGTGTGTAGGTCACGGCAGCAGCAGCATGAGGTCAGACAGTGGCACAATGACACAATGTGGGAGGTCACGGCACAGGACAAGGAGCAGCATGAGGTCAGGACAGTGGCACAATGACACTGTGTGTAGGTCACGGCAGCAGCACAGCAGCAGGCATGATGTCAGGACTGTGGCACATGACCATTCTGGGAGGATGGCAAAAAACAGGAGTACAGCCACAGAGGTGGGACAATACCAGTGTGTAGGTCACGGCAGCAAGCCACAGGAACAGCATGGAGGTCAGACAGTGGCACAATGGGACACAGTGTTTAGGTCACGGCAGCAGCAACGCAGCATTGAGGTAGCCAGTGGCACAATGACACAGGTGTGTAGGTCCGGGCAGCAGCAGCATGAGGTCTGACAGAGGCCAAAAATCTCATTTGGAGGTGGAAAAACAGGAGTAGGCAAGAGTGGGACAATGACACAGTGTGTCGGTCACGGCAGCAGCCACGGGCAGCATGAGGTCAGACAGTGCACAATCACATTCTGGTTGTGGCAAAAAACAGGATTAGGCCACAAGAGTGGGACAAAGACCCAGTGTGGAGGTCTCGGCAGCAGCCACAAGCAGCAGCATGATGGTCAGACAGTGGCACAAGAACAGTGTGTAGGTGGGTGGCAATAACATTCCCTGGTAAGATGGTTGTTGGCAGATGGAGGAAACTGTCTGCTTATGTGTGGCATCAGGCGGGTGCGGCATCAGAATAGTGGCTGAGGCAGGTAGTTTGAACCCAGACTCCATTTTCACAGTTTGGGTGAGGCGTCAAGGCTGATGTAGTCTGACGCCTAAAGGATTGGGGTGTGGAAATCCTGGCCGATCCACGCCTGATTCATCTGACAAAGGTCAGTCGTTCACATTTTCCGTGGACAAGCGGGTTCTCCTTGGGCTAACGATGGACCGCCGCACTGAAACACCGCTCTGATGCCACACTACTGGCCGGGCAGGACTGCTTCTCCACTGCAAACTCGGAAAGTTGCGGCCACACATCCCGTTTGGCTGCCCAGTAGTCCAGGGATCTTCTAACTGGGGTGGCAGAGTGCTGTCCAAGTAGGCCACACCTGTTGGTTCTGGGACTGCTCCAGGTTCCTTGCTGTGACTGCTTCATGGCGACTACCCTCCTCACTAGGGTGAAGGAAGCTGCTATCAGTGACTTACCGACTTAGGATTACTGCTGATGGAGCTGGTATGCTCCTACCGCCCACCTTTCCCCAGCTGCCGCGGCAGTAGTACCGTGAGCGTGAGGAACCCCCCGGTATGACCTGTCAGTGGAGGGACTATCCCACACTTAGGCCACGGGGCCAACTTGATTACGGGAGGATTTCCCTATAGTATTGAGTTTGTCCTCCACTCTCAATAGCTGGGAAAAAGGCTCCATTTGGACCGCGTAGCGGGGTCAATAGGGTGGAGAGGCCAGAAGTACATCCCTCTGCCGGATGCTGATATTCCGCTGTCATTATCAGGCAAATAAGATGCTGCGGGCATCTGCACAAGTGACTCACAACAGGGTCCTGCCTCCTTTTCCACTGTATACTGCCCGGTCTTGGGGGTCATCTGCCTCGTCTTCCTCATCTCATCCACCTCTCCAGCTGTTCTGCTTCTCCTCTCTTGTCACCTGGTGTAGGAAAATCACTCTCTTCACCAGACAATGCTTCTGCTCCAATGTCCTCCTCCTCCTCCCTCCATTTCAGTTCCCCATCGGGACTCATGTGGCATGAGATGTTGTCGCCCACGTTTTTCTCAGTGTCCCATGCCCAGACAGTTTTTTCACATCTGTTCAGGACTTGAAGCAGTGAATTTGACGTCATTATCCCGTAGTCTGGCGACTGACAAATAACGTCGCCTCCTCGTATGGCCTCAACAAACGGCAGTGTCACGCATGAGCTGCCACTGGCTGACATCAAGTTAACAGGGGAGTACTTCTGTTTCCTGGATCATCAAAAAAATTCGTAATGCCTTTTCTCTATTATACAGTCGGTCCAAACATGTGCAGGTGGAATTCCAATGGGTGGAAACATCGCATATCAGAGTGTGTTGGGGGAGGCGTTCTGCCGCTGCAACTCGAGGAGGGTGTTCACTGGCTTTGTACGATTGGATAAAGTGCATGCACAGTTTCATGGCCCATTTCAGAAATGTTCTGAAGATCGTGGAAGGAAGTCAGGAAACTTTTACAAACAGATTGAACACGTGGCCATGCAGGGCGCTTGGGACAATCCCTCCTCGGTGCAGCGCGGACACCATGTTCCTCCATTGTCGTCCTCATGGATTCCGATTTGCAGTTGGCGCTGAGAATGCACACATCGAGATTTCTTGCTGCATGACGCGGAGCAGTTCCTCCCCTGTGTGACTTCGATCGCCGAGGCAAGCCAGGTGTAGAACTTGTGTGACACCGCTGTGCCCTACACATGTGGTATGATGGGAGCATACTTGTGGAGGCTGAGTGGTGGTGGTGGTGGAGGAGGAGGTGGGGACATTGGCGCGGAGCAGGCAGTTTGACAACGTGGTGGAGGAAAGCGCGTTCCTGTACAAGTTGTTGGTGTGCCTTGGCCGGAGCACATTCACCCGATTGGGCCGTAATGGACACGTACTGGCCGTGACCGTAGTTACAGCTCCAGACGTCCGCGCTGCCGTGCACCTTGGAACAAACCGTTATAGCTTAAGGACTGGCCCACCTTGTTCTACATATTTATGAAGTGTGGTACTGCTTTTGGAAAGAAATTACGGCTGGGAACTCTCCATCTCGCACGGCACAAAGCCATTAGTTCTCTGCATGGTGCAGAGTCACCATTTGGAAAGGAGGGTCTGCAGTACCAACAACTTGGAAGGAGCACGCTCAGCTGCTGCACCTTAGGATGGTTGGCGCTTCTGGTTGTCTCTTTGCAATCGCCTCGCTGAACGACTGCTGGCGCCATGAGTAAGCGAGGGCAGGTGGCTCTGGGGGACGGGAGATGATGTCAAGAGAAACAGCTCCCTTCTGCAGAGGTGGTGGAGCCTTGACTGGCTGCAATGGCCATGCGTGCCACTGGCGCTGCTGCTGCTGTTGCTGCGGCTGGCAGATGGACCACCACATTGAGCCACGTTTTCTTCCCAGGCCACCGGATGGTGACGCTGCATTGTTGACGCAGGGCCGTGGGTGCCAACGTTAGCTCCCTGGCCACGCTTCACTTTCTGCTTACAGGGGGGGGGATTCTACATATACCCATATTCGGCTCTCCGGTGTCTTAGCAAAGAACTGCCACAGACCGCGAGTATCGGATTTTACGCCAAGCTCGCACTGAGTGAACTACATGCCGCAGCTGACTCGGCTGAGCCCCTGTGCGATATTTCTTGGACCTGCGAAGCGGGTATTTTTCCCCGTGGCCGCTTGGCTCCCGACACTCACCACTGCTGCTATCCTTCTGTCTCAACGGCCACACGACCCAATTGCTGTCTGCGCCGCGCCTGACGCGCAAGCTGACGCCCTCTTCTCCTGACGATGATGTAGTCCTTGCCTCCACCCGGCTCCAAGTGCGGTCGGCTACATCATCATCTATTGTGTTTCATAGTCACTGCTGTTCCTCATCACAGGTCTTGGTATGCAAGAGGCTGACCCTACAAACATGGACCTCCCAAGCCACTCTCAACCATCTATACTTTGCCGCCTATGCAAGAAGAAGGGAATATTGGCCCCATTCTTCGCTGCCAGGAGCTGCTGACTGCACCTCCTCATATTGTTCATCTCGCTATTATAGTGGCGCTGAGCCCAGACCCCATAGTAGATCTCTGCTAGGGACGGATGGGACAGAGGGCGGGTTGAGGACAGGTGGGGCCGTGACCCACTCCCGGGCCATGCCAATCTAAGGGTTGTGTCTGATGTTCCCACGACTCTTGGCTGGGGTGTCAGATGTCATCTGGGAGGAAGTGGATGACCTAGTCAACCAATCCAGAGCCATTGGGTTGCTAGTCAGTACACGGGCCGCTTGATTGAAAGCGGCAGTTGTGGCCTCCCAGAGGTGAATCCTGCTGCGACGTTACCCTTCTGTGCTCTGCGACCTGCTTTCAGGAATGTTTGGGCTCTGCCTCTCGAGGTGAAGAGCTGCCACACCTCTGTCTGACATACTGTGTGTTCTATAAGTACAAACCACTGTTTGATGATGATATCTGATGATGATAAATACCACACCCCTGTATTGACGCCAAAGAACCCACAAGATGCTTGGGTAACCCTGGTTATAAATTGCGCTCCACAAATGGGGCAGGAAAAATTGACTTGTATGGTGCGTGTTAAAAACTCTGTGTATTTTACAGAATATTAAAAGCCAATCAGGCTTAATTAAACTTCGGTTATGAATTATGCTACAGAATTTTCTTTTGTGGCGGTGAAACAAAGTTTCTTTTACTGAGTACAACAGCAGAACAACGCTTAATTAATCCCTGGATGTAAAACTGCGCAAAAGATTGAGCAGCGGGAAACATACTAGCTTTGTAGCGTGTGTACAATGCGTGTTTCTACGATACACAACTGAAGAGAAAATGTTAATTATCCTTCGTTTGTGAATTTGCTACAGGAAAAATTGTATTTTTTGGCGGTGAAAAGACGGTTTCTTAGAGTCACAACAGCAGCAGAAACAACGCGTTAATTAACCCCTGGGATGTAAATTGTGCAAAAGAATTGAGCAAGCAGGAAAACTACGAGCTTTGTAGCGTGTTACAATTGCGTGTTTTTCTACGCTACAAACAAGAGAAAAAATTGTAATTAACCTTCGTTTGTGATTTATGCTACAGGAAATTGTATTTTTTGGGCGGTGATAAAAGACGGTTTCCTTGGAGTCACTACAGCAGCAGAACAACGCTTAATTAACCCCTGATGTAAATTGAGCAAAAGAATTGAGCAGCCAAAAATGAAGTGGTATTTGTATTATAAAATCGCTGTTTCTTTAAATTGAATCAACTGGAACTGGATTAGATGCCCCTTGGTTCTTCAATGTGCTGTGAGAGATAAGTATTAACATGTATATGCACTGGACTTCAGATCAATTACACCAAAAAATTCAGAAATAGAACATTAAAGAGAAGCAGTTTCTGAGCAAGCTGAGAAACCACAAAAATCGCTGTATAAATTCAGTTCTTCAGTAACAATCAGCCGACGGGCAGCACCTTCCCTCGTTCTCAGTACTGTGAGGAGCGGTATGAGCTCCCAGCGTCGGCCCGACTTATATAGTGCGGTGAGGTCACAGAAATCCCGCCGGTCTCTGATTTGGCATTAATCTCTGCACATGTCATGCAGCTATGCTCTTCTTCCTCAGAGTGCTTTGCCCCATGTAGCGCCATGTGCTCGCCAGCCATTTTATCAATCAAAAGCACACTTGTTCACCGAAGGTCCCCCAAACTTCAACTTCGTTCAGAACGAAGTTTTCTGAATTGTCTAAACGAATCCACTTCGTTAGAATCGATTCGCCCATCTCTAAAAATGACATGTCAGATTTGAAAAATGGGGCTCTGTCATTTGGTCCAAAACTGTCTGCGTCCTGAAGGGGTTAAACACAATAGCCAACTTCATGCTTGTTTTTTTTCTATTGAACATATCTCAAAATCACTTATTTTGTTTGTGCATTTCAACATTTGTCAGCATAGATACTCTTTATATTCCTCTATAGTTGTATGCTCCTTCTCATTTCTCTGTGGCCTCATCATCTCTTGCTCAGAACACATTATAAACTCTAGACTGCTGTGCCAATCAGAACAATGCGGGACATCCCTAATATCATATATGCCATATTTTATAGTTGCATTATCTCTGTAAAAACGTATAGTACCATCTTGGTGCATTGGGTTTTGCACACCCCATCTAGTTCTAGCCTGAAAAATCTGCATGGAAAAGAGAATATGCTGCAGATTTTCTGATTCTCAGCATTTTCGTGATTCCCTTAGCAATGATACCATCATGCTTTACATATGGACGTCAAGACATCAAGGCAATTTCATATACATTGTCTGACAAATAAATCTCTACTTTCTGGTTTGCATTCATGCTCCGTTGCTCTCCAGCAGTGCATGGAGTTGGAGTTAAACCTTGTGCTGTATAGCATCTACTTTGTTTGGAAGCCCAATCATCTACAGACCTGGTACTTTCAACTGCACAGCATCCCACTCTGTTCCAAACTGGACCACATCACTGTATGATCCCTTTTTTGGCTTCCTGCTGCTGTATCTGTCAAATTCATTTGAGGAGTTCCTCCATTAGACCAAAGCACATTATGTATGGATTTCTCTCTCTATCTTTCAATCAGACTTCAGAATGCTTTTTGTGCCATTCTATGCTGTAATATACTTAAATAGTTACATGGTTTGTAAGGCCGAAAAAAGACAGACGTCCATCCAGTTCAGTCTATTGTGCTACAGTGTTAATGCAGAGGAAGACAAAAACCCCCATGAGGTAGAAGCCAATTGTCCTCATTTTAGGGAAAAAATATCTTCTGGAATTCAATCTGGCAATCAGAATAAAACCCTGGACCCCTACTTCTACCATATGTAAAGTTTTTCTTGAGAAGTAGCTTCAGGCTTGCTGTCTCATGGTTAATTTTCCCACAAAATTAGGCCTAAGTATATCATAAAGATAAAAGTTCAGCTGAAATGGCTTGATTTTCAGATAACCATCATTTGAAAATGATATATAAATGATAGATTGTGATAGCCAATTGCAAGTATTTGCTGGCCAAAAATGTGATTGTCAGAATGATCTTTCTTCTTTTTGCAAAAGAAAATATTTTCTGGCAGCGCACCCGATCTTCATCGGCAGTACTAAGGGCACTGCAATTTGCCGTCTTGTTATGGCAAACCGGAAGTAACTTTTTGGCCTCCTGCTTCAATCATGACCTCTTGCATACTCCATTATATCGATTATATTCTGGACCATCAGGAATGACTCTGAACATGAATTTATAAATTTCTACAATAAGATTCAATAAATCTACCATAAAAACTTCACTCGAACTTCTTATATATACAGAAATAAGCTTTCTGGAAAACCACCATAATCAATTTCAAAAAAATGTTTATACCGACATGCCTGTGTAGCAGAACTCAATTATATCTCCAATGTGTCAGTTTTCGGCAAAACATATTATGAAGTCATCACTCACAGTAAAGCCATCAGTATCAATATATTTGTTCCAGTTCAAGCAGCTGGGATGCAAATTTTTAATCAGGCTACATCCATTCAATTACCAGGGCAAACATCAGCAGAGCCCATTGAATACCAAGAATCAACTACTATTGTTATTGAACCTACAATTACAGACTAGATGTACTAGAAAAAAATTCTAGAAAACCACATGCATTCAAATTAAATTTTGGTCGTCAAAATCTAGGTCTAAAATTCATTTTGTTGCCCATAGCAACCAATCAGAGTGCCCTTTATTTCATATAGGGCTCTGGAAAAAATGAAGGCGTTTCGCCATCTCTGCATTTGTGCGCTATGTGAAAGTGTGGGCCTGTGAACACATGAAGACATTAGAATTGTGTCTGATAGCTGAGTTGTTCTGTCAGACGTCTGTTTCCTTGACGCTCCCTGTGTGGCAGTCTCCAAGTCAGTTCCTCGCGCGCTCGTGAGCACGTCTAGCTGTCATAGCCCGCCCCCAGATCTAATAGTTGCGCTGTGATCAACTACATTGCCGTCATGACTCGTTATTATGGAATGCTGAAAATCTGTGTCCGTTGTCATGTACCGAGTCGTACAGTTGCTCGCCTCAGATCGGGGAGCGCCTAAGTCACTGCTTCACGCCCACCAGTATCACTAAGCGTCATACCGTTGCATATGTGTCATTGTCAGGCGTACCACGCTACTACATCTTCCTTCTGTCCTCTGCGCCGTGTCCATGTGTGTTGGGCTCATATAGTAATTATCACTGCTCACAACGAAGCGGGCCACATGTATCCATCGTCCACATAGCGCATCTCTGAAAGACATACTCATGTAGCGACATAAGAATGCCGTCGAAGCGCCGTCTAGAATTGTCTCTGAGTATAGGTGCACCACCTATCACACATGTAATAGCTATCAACGGTCTCTCCTGTATCGCTGCACGCGCATATCAGCTCACGACAGTTGTCTGTACTCAACTCCCGTGTGCCCGTCTCCTATTCGCGTGTTCGTTGTGTTCGGCTGCGTCCTGGTGTATCTTGTGTGTGATCAGGTAGAGAAACTGTGTGATCAGAGATAGTCTAGAGGTGCCACCTGCGCCACGCTATACTTGTATACGGTGTGCACTGAATATAATACTATGTATATTTGGCCTGCGTTCTTGTCTGCGTGTTGCAGCGATCGGTCAGCGACTCAGATTGATTTCGATCATCTATAGCACCTAAGATATATGTGACTCAGATAAGTATAAGATATCAAGTGTCACAAGTACCCCCGTGTTATCGGTATCCACTGTGTCCACCCCCTCGGTGAGTCGCACTGCAGGTGACCCTTTCCTTTAACGTCGAGTCACTCTGATGGCGCTGTTTTGTAGATCGCAATGTGCATCTTTACGACTATCGTAGGAGTATTGTCCCCACCTCTCTGTCTCCTCTCGCTCACAGTTTCTGCTCTGTAAGGCGTGCACACCCGTGTGTAACTCTCGTGATGGTTGTGTACAGACCATGGCACCATCTCTGTGTAGTGGATGTGTCCTTTAGGACTCACCGAGACTTAACTTGAGATAATCGCGAGTTTTGTCTACGGATCGTCATTTGACTCTGTGTGGTTGTTAAATTGTTCCATCGTTATCGCGGTCGTTTCATCTCTATAACATCGTGTGTGACCCTCACATCTAGATATCACTATCGTGTCTTATACCCGGTTAGATAGGGATCTGAGTTGCGATGACTATGTTCAGGTTTGTACCAGCTTGTGCCGTTTGCGCGCACGTACAGATAGCTGAGGGCGTCTGAGAGCACATCAAGGGACTGCAAGTTACACTACCTCAGGCGCAGGGATGCTGCGTACACTACCCCCTATACCCACCTCTTCCTCACTCGCCACATTTACCAAGAGTATTGTCTCTACTGTCCCTCAGCTATGCACCTGTACTGTACTGCCATACCTACATACCCTTGCTCACATACCATCAAGTCACTTTACGCACCAGACGAGCACGTCTTTCCTCTGCATCGCTCCCCCTGTCCTCGCTATATCCCCTCAATTACATACCTGCACCTGCTTCATGAACTCGCTGGCCATGGGAGTTCACAACGCTCCATCCCCAGTTGTCTCAAGCTATAAGTATCGTGCGCGCGACCCCTAGGTCGCTTATAATCAGAAAGTACGGGCCCATGCAGCGTATCTGCGCGTTCGATCATATCGTGCAGGGTTTCCCAGGTCTACAGTCCCTGCTTACTGTCTGGCTCCCTTTGTAGTACACTCGCATCGTACTGTGGGCACAGCCCCCTGATGCAGGCCATATTTTTAACATCATATATAGTAAACTACCCAGAGTACTAAAAGTTAGCAAAAGAGATGTTATCTAAGTACTCCATCACCTGATTACTTGGATATCTCCTATTAGCAGCCACTGTATTGTTTGTGAAGTTTCACTATTATCATCTCATAACTGTAACATCTGTATTACCTCGTCCTGCTAAGTATAGGGCAACAACTTTCCCGAAGCTTGGTTGTCTGTCATCATTCTCAGGTTCAGTGGTGGCGGGTAGTTGGGGTCTTTCGGGACCAGGGGTATCTACCGGCCATACTGTGTATCTACCCGTTGATATTAATATATATATACGCTTACCCCAACACCATCGGTAATCCCCCGTTGTTACATTTAATTTACTTGGACAATGACCTTTGAAGAGCTTAAAAAAACTTTAACCCTTAAACAACGAGACTATTTTTTCTTTTTTGACATTTGTGTTCTCCCTACCTCCTTCCGTGCCTTAACTTTTTAATTATTCCACATACATTACAAATGAGGGATTTTATTTCTATTTTGTGGGACAAGATGTGCTTTCTAATGGTGTTACTCAAATTTCCACAGAACTATATTTGTAAACGCATAAAAAAATTGTAAGTGGGGCTACCAATGGGAAAACTAAACTTACTTGCACCATGTTTGTGGGAGTTTTGTTTTTTACAATTTCGGTCAAAATGATGTGTGATCTGTATTTACAGGTTGTTTTACATCCGCCAATACCAATCATGTAGGGTTTCCACTATGTCTTGGTACCGTAAAAAAAATTACAAACATTTGCTATTGTTGAAATTTGCGGCTCTGGCATTCACTGTGACAATACTTTTTTGTACACCTACGGACTTGATTTTGAGGCATCTGAAGTGTACTTTTTGATTGCTAGCAGTTGGTCTTGCATGTGACTTTTTTGCGTTAAATTTATTTCCCAGTTTTTTAGGGATGTAAAGACGTTTTTGACAAAAACGGTTTCATACATGGGCCCATAATGTTATGTGGTTTTTTCCTTTTTTAATGTCCATTTATCACATCATCTCCAAGTTCTATTTGCATAAATATGCTATATTTGTCTTAAGATATGTTATAATATCATGCACTGACCAAGAGGACCTGAGGTGAATAAACATCATTTCTTTTTGTGAGCCATTAAAAATTCAATTGCAATTATATACCATGCCTTGAAAAAAAAAAAAAAAACAAAAAAAAAAAAAAATAAAAAAAAAAAAAAAAAAAAAAAAAAAAAAAAAAAAAAAAAAAAAACAAAGTGCAAGGAAAGTAACAAATACATTTTATGTCCAACTGAGAGGAAGCAGAAGAGACTCAATGCGCTGTGAAAAAGGCACAGGTGCCTTTATTGGATGGCGATCGTGTCACAGAGTTCTACTTGAAAAAAAACTTTGAGATTCTCGGTTCACTTATTTTGAATCAAAAAATGCTTAATTCGGCGGATTTGCCACCAGACCATGTACTGACCTACGTTCAGCATGAGAGCAAGGATGTAAACAAATCACGCTGAGATCATGAAGCTGCAGTGGAGGCTGAGGGGAGGGAGGCCGGGGGAGTGATGGAAATCCAAAGGGAGCAGTCTCAAAATTAAGTGAACTAATAACAGTACAACAGTGGATTCAATACAGCAAGACACAGGGCCTCAGGACGGCACATGTCAGGAGAAACCCTTATCTGCTAGATGCTTATGTAATGTAAACAAAATCACGAGCTGAGACAGAGACGCACACAGACCACACACAGCCAGAGCACAGGGGCCCTGCATAAGGGGAAACCTTGACATTTTTCCCCTTCAAATAATCAAACAATAATTTTGTAAATTCTGTAAAAAAAAAAGGAAAAAACCTATTCTACACGCAGCTTGAAAACTTCTTAAACCCAAAAAAGCAGGGATCTAATAACACTCAGCAATTTATTCTGTATAAAAAAAGGGAAAAACAAATTGCTAACCCGGTCCCGTTAAAAAAACCAAATTCATTTCTCCCTGCCCTTTCAAAATAAAATTTAAATTCCCCGAAAGGGCGCGGGCCTTTCCCAAGCTCCGGGGTCGGACTAGGGGAACCCTTTGGGAAACCCAAGGGGGGGGTTTGAAAATGCTGTAGCTCTCGGGTTTTTTCCCCCCCTTTTTTTTTAAATCAAAAAATATTTAAATATACTTTATATTTTAGTGTTTTAAATCCCAAATTTGGGGGTTTCCCCCCCCGCCCCCCAAAACTTTAAACTTGGTGGAAAAAACCCCTTTAAAGGGCTCCTCCCGATTTTTCCAAGGGGGAACTCAGGTGGGGGCGGGGTAAAAATCCCTTCTTTCCCTCTAAAATAGAGCCAAATCCAGGCCCTTCCCTGGGTCAAAAAACCCAACCGACCTCCATTAAGCCGGTTTGGGCAGGTTTGGGTTTTTTAAAAATTTTTTTTTTTTCCTCCCCCTGCTAATGGGGGTTTTCGGTTGCCCCAGTAAAGGGGCCCGGGAAATTTGGCTCAAAATTGAGAGGAAAAGGGATAAATAGTACTGCCCGGCCAGAACCCACTTTTGAAAGTCTTTGGGCACCTTTAACATTTTTTGATAAAAAATATTTTGGAAACCGAGAACTCCAAATTTTTTTTAAAGAATGATAGTTTCCCAAAAATGCTTTTTTTAATGGGTTTCCAAGAAAAGGGTTTCCCCCTTTTTAAAAGAGGTTCTAAGTCCCCAGGAATAAAACTGGTATTTTTTCCCCCCGTCAGTATTACTCCCTTGGTTTTTTTCAGTAATATATTTGGGGCGGAAAACATGGGTTTTGGGGGGAAGGGGGGGGGCTTTTATTTGGGGCAGTTTTTAATTTTTGGGTGTGGGGGGAAACCGCTCCCAGGTACCCCGGGCCAAATTTTTTCCCGGGGGCCTCCCCAAAAGGCAGGAAAGTTTAAAGGGGAAAACGGGGTGGGGGGGTTCCCAGTCAGGAGTTTGCGCCTGTAGGGTGGGGGGAAAGTTTGGGTCCACATAAAAGTCTGCTTTTTCCCCACTTTTTCCCCTGATTTTGGGTGGTGAAGGGCCCCCCGGGAAAAAACTGCTGATAAAGGAGAACCGGGGTTTACCCCAAAAGGACTGCGTCACCTTCCCTTTTTTTTTGGGGGGAAGTCTGTTTTTTTCCGTTTGATCTGGGTTTAAAAAAAAAGGCCAAAATTTCTTGAAAAACCCCAAAAAATTTTCCCAAGGCCCTTTGTTTTTTGTGCTCCACTGAGCAAACCCCCTCAAGGGGTTTTGGAGGAGGGCGAGCCGGGGCCCCCCAACAAGCCGGGGTTCAAAGCAGCAGTGCGGGGCCCCAGGCAAAAAACTGCTAAAAAAGGAGAACTCTTTAAAAGAAACCGGGGTTTAAGCGAATTTTTGCAGCACAGAAAAACCCAAGCCCAGCAACAAAAAGCCCCGGGGAAGCCATGAAAGCGGCAGAAACA
>JAODAL010024269.1:0-60929 GCA_025379985.1 Phyllomedusa bahiana | reverse complement strand
TTTTAATGTGGGGAAAGATTTTTGGGGTCTTTGCTGTGGCCCAGGAAGGTTAGTCAAGCCCGGAAAAACTAAAAGGGTGGGTTAAAGACCCCTTTTTCCGGCATTTTAAAATGTGGGGTCAGCGGTTTGGGGCTCATGCTGTGGCCCAGGACAGGTATAGTCAATGTCCAGTGAAACTAAAATGGTGGTGAAAGACTCCTTTTTCCGGCACTTTTTAAATGGGGGGGTCATGCAGGTTTGGGGCTCATGCTGTGGCCCAGGACAGGTATAGTCAATGTCCAGTGAAACTAAAATGGTGGTTGAAAGACCCCTTTTTTCCGGCATTTTCTAAATGTGGGGGTCATGCAGGTTTGGGGTCATGCTGGGGCCCCAGCACAGGAATAGACAATGTCCAGTGAAACAAAAATGGTGGTTGAAAGACTCCTTTTTCCGGCACTTTTTAAATGTGGGGGTCATGCGGGTTTGGGGCTCATGCTGGTTCCCAGGACAGGGATATTCAATGTCCAGTTCAAGAAACATGATGGTTCAAATCATACTGCCTTCTGGCACTTTTAATTTGTGGGTGATGCAGGTTTAAGGGTCAGGCTGTGGTACAAGACAGGGATGTAAATGGTCTGTGACTTTTTTTTCTGTGACTTTTTATTAACCCTAAGGGTGTTGCCTAAAGATATAGCAACGTACCCATTTGACTGTTGTGGATGTTAATTTCAGCTTCTCCAGCCTTGTTTGGGTGTAATAATGAAGGTGTTGTTGCTCTCCCATAGACTTTAGACTTTAGACTTGGTCATCGCGCATAATCGACGCTCACTATCGAAAAACCTTATCGATAGCGGCCGACTATCGACTATCGATCGATCTCGATAGCCAACGCAATCGCTCAACACTACTGACTATACACATTTGTAAATTGCTGTAACATTCCATTACTTAAATTTCTAGGACCATAAAAGCAAAGTCCCCCAGATTCTTTAGCCACCCCCGACAATAAACAACCTATTTTCCTAGAATCTAATAATTAAAACAATGGTAAGATAAATTGTTTTTCTCGTTTTAATTGAAAGCTTTAAAAATAACTTGCTGATTTATCAAGTAATACGCTGCAAATTAGTAATGCAAATGAAAGATAATGTAAATGTAAAGTATGTTTATTACAAGTAACAAATTGTATTGTATTATAATTAAACTAACAAATTGTATTGCAAATTGTAATAGAAAATGTGAAGTCATGATGATGATGTTAATGTTACCACACCACTAAACCAACCCGTATAAAAACTTGTATGTGTTAACCAAAATAAAGGATTTTGCCTCTGAATCAACTTGAAGTCATGCATCATACTTCCTTGAGATATGCTCATATGTCCATTCTTCTATTAATTTGTAAACCTCACAACGAGGACAAAGTCGTGGGTTTATAGCGGCAACAGAACAATGCAGATTATCATAGGAAATAGTATAGAAGGCTTGATACCTCTGGAGATTGTACCTTGTTTTTCTGCATGGACTATTTATACACCTAAACAAATAAATTAAGCCACCTCCACTATTTTAGATCTATTCTAAAAACTAAGTAAATATATAGTTCCCAATCCCCTTATAAATTTTGTGGCCTCTTTTGTACCCAGAACTGAACTGGAAATTTCAGATGAGGCCACACCAATGCTTTGTAAAGTAATGATATCATGTCCCTTTCCAATAGGCCAATGTCTCTTTTAAGACCTGACAATATCCCGATAGCTTTAGAAGCAGCCAACTGACACTGTGCTGTTATTGAGTCTTTAGGAGATGGTTCTTAAATACATCGCAGATTGTTGCCAATCAACAACTTTATTAACTTTTCATGCTTTGGTTTATCAGTGTGGTCCTTCACATTGCAGGTTGTGGCAATGTGACAAACCTGTATTACCGTGCCATAGTGGGTCTCCAAGATGCTACACTTGAAATTAACCTTGTTTTCTTTCAGAAAGCTGCTGCATACCTCCTTGGGTCTGTGTGGCCGACCACTGCCTTCTCTATCTCAGTCAGCCATTCTCTAGACTCTGTGCAACATCCTGGAGAGAGTTCCCAGAATAACTTGGGCAATTACAGTCAAAATTAACAGGGAAATGGAAACCAACTACATGAAGGGAATGTGTCATCAGGAAATGACATGTTTTTATGTTAAACTTGTTTTTAAGTATTCTTGGTTGTGTTTTTTTTTTCCTATTTTGCATATCACTACCAATATAAAAAAAATCCTAAAATCCTGCAGTTCTCACTTTGGCCAATAGGTCTCACAATAGTTTGACACTTCCTGCTCTGTAGAGCTTATTAGCAGTCTCCTCATTATCAGCACCGACAGGGTTACACTGAAAGGTGACACCAATGTGTATAGACAACACCAGATCCACTATTCACAATAGGGGATGCCACAGCTCCCCCTCCCTGCACACTGACTTATTCCAAGGTCACAGAGCATGCTTAGAAAACTCTCCTATAGAAGTCAATGGGTCTGCTCCTGTTCACAGGCTCCTATGTCCATGAAGCTGCTGTTAAGCATCTCTCTAAATACTGTTAAAAGCAGCTCAGGCGCAAGATGGCCACCCTCATAATCATATAGCGGCAACAACAAAAAATCTACAGTCAGAAAATAAACATGAATAATAAGAAAAAAATCTGAATCAGTGTCTGGTTTTAACTAGTAAAAAGAAAAAAATGGCCACATTTTCCCTTTAAGGACAGGCATTTGCTCAGGTATCTCCTGATACGTACATTTAATGGAGGCCATAAACATGTACAGTCATAAAGGGCCTGGTTCTATGTAAATAAGCCCTAATATATACACTCCACACACATACATTCACTTAGACCTGTCGCCTACACAGTATTCTTAGTTGGCAGATCCTATTACATGGAAATATGCACTGCATACAATGAACACAATGAAATTACTGCTGCACCTCCTCCGTTCTTTTTTTTAAAAAAAAGTGTCTTCGAATGCGGTGATTTGAGAACTTTGCTTCATATGGGATTAGTGAATAATAAATCAATAGAAGCGTAAGGTGAGGGGTCTGCCGAAGAGTGCAGGAAGAATATTTCTAAATAACCAGTCATAGATTAGATTAATTACATGTAATACTCACCAGAGACAGCTTCTGGATCTTCTGGGTCAGGCACAAGCTTTGGCGTAGAACCCTGATGACCACCATGAAGAATCAGCCATAATTTATATCATCACAAAAAAATCCCCGTTATCCTGCTGAAATCCTCAATGCTCCTCTCAATGCCCCATTCACAGTAATATGCCCCCTTTTGTGCCCCATAAAGTAATAATTTCACCAGGTAAAGCTAGAAGAGCTGGTAATACACTTTGTCAAGCAGCATTAAAGGGGTTTGTTCGTTTTATATTGTTTTTACTTATTATGTATATAATAGGAAATCATACTATTTTCTAATATACATGTATAAGAAATTCTGCTCTTATCCCTCCTTTTTACCAGTGCAGAAGGCCCTTATCTAGAAAAAAAATGGTATAGCCCACATACCTGTCCATAATAATTGTTCACGGGTAATGTGACCCTGGTGTCCAGTGAACAGTAGTGTATGGAGGAGCAGAACTTCTCCAGTATTACCACCTCCAGCAGTGTCTTATCATGTGACCACCACACAGGTCATGTGATCCTGGAATCCAGGTAACAGTAGTGTATGGAGGAGCAGATCTTCTCCATATTACCACCTCCAGCAGGCGTCTTATCATAGTTACAACCACACAGGTCATGTGACCATCTGGTATCCAGTAACAGTAATGTATGGAGGAGCAAAACTTATCCAGTATACTACGTCCAGCAGCAACTTATCACGTTAACCACCACACAGGACATGTGAACCCTTGGATCCAGGTAACAGTAATGTAAGAGGAAGCAGAACTTCCTCCATGTCTAACCACCTCCAGCAGTGTCTTATCATGTGACCACCACACAGTCATGTGAACCCTTGATCCAGAAAACAGTAAGTGTAATGAGGAGGCAGAACTCTCCAGTATAATACCTCCAACAGCGTCTTACATGTAACCTCGACACAGTCATGTGACCCTGGTATCCCCTGGTGACCAGCAGTGTATGGAGGAGCAGAACTACTCCAGTATTATCTGCCCATCCAGCCAGTGACTTATCATTGACCACCACACAGGACATGTAACCCTGGAATCCAGATAACAGTAGTGTATGGAGAAGCAGAACATCTCCTGTATATTGCTGCCAGCAGCATCTTATCATGTGACCACCACACAGGTCATGTGACCCTGGTATCCAGGTAACAGTAGTGTATGGAGGAAGTAGGAAATTCTCCAGTAATACTACCAATCGCAGCAGCTGTCTTATCATGTGACCCCCAGCACAATAGGTCATGTGACCCTGGTATCCGGTAACAGTAATACTACCTCCAGGCAAGTGTCCTTATCATGTGGACCAGCCACCAGGTCATGTGACCCCTGTATTCCGGTAACAGTAGTGTAGGGCTGACAGAACTTCTCCAGTATTACTACCTCCAGCAGTGTCTTATCATGTGACAACCACACAGATCATGTGACCCTGGTATCCGGTAACAGTAATGTATGGAGGAGCAGAACTTTTCCAGTATTACCACCTTCAATCGCGTCTTATCACATCTTTTATTGTCTATAGAGAAGATGCTTTACATTCTTCTCGTTGTCTCAACTTTTTGCTTTTTTTTACAATTAACTTTATTAGCAATATGACACCATCACCTAGAGAAAATCATATTGTGGTTTATTTTAACAGTTAACTTTATTAACAACATGAAATCCCCTAGAGACACAGCCATTATACAAGCAACTACACATAGCAAAGAGGTTGCTGGAATAACCATATAAATAATGACACCACAATTATTTCTACTCACTTACCCCATAGATGTCATGTGATCCTGCTGCTAACTGACTGCCAGAAGGTGACATGACATATGTGCAGCATGTCTAGAGTTTTTTTCAAAAAATTTCGGCCCTGATCACATGGGTAAAAAGGAGGTATAGTTTGGGGCTAGAGTGAGGGCAGGGTCTGGGGCATTGCTCTTCATGGCAGCCTGGGCCTCATTAAGTGTTTGTGAAGGATGTCAAGAATTTTGTAAGAAAAGAGTCGGGTAAGAGCAGACATATTTTTTTCAGGACTGTATTGGTGTTTTAGGGCTGTACATACTTTATGTACTGGACATGTAGTAGACTATGCTTTTGTATCCGGCAAAGAGAGCATATACACCAGTGAAAGAGATGTAAGGATTTTTGGTGGTCTAGTGCAGTGAGGAGGTTTAATTATTCTGGTGGAGAGCAATGGAAGTGGTAATGTCGTATACATGGTGCTTTAGGGCAGTAAGAGTTAAATGTATGGATACCTGGTGGAGAAAAAGGGAATGTCGGATACCCCAGTGCTTTAGACAAGTGAGGAGGTAAATGTATGGATCCCGGGTGGGGAGCAGCAGAAGGGTTATTTCTGCATATCTGAAGGTCTAGGACAGTTAAGGGGTTAATGAAAGCATCCCTGGTGGTCTGGGGCAGTGATAAACTTGGTAGCCAAGGGTACTGAAGAGGTAAATATAAAAATTCTTGGTGGTCCAGGGCAGTGAAGGGGTTAATGTAAGGATTGCTGGTGGTCTTGGGCAGTGAAGGGATTAATGCAAATATACCTGATGGAGGGCAATGGAGGAATTAATGTTACTCACCTCAACATCTGTATGTAGAAGCATACTTAATTGCTATAATATTGTCCCCATCATATCTAAGTACAGTTGAAACCAGAAGTTTCCATACACTATATAAAAAGCCCCATCTGCAGGTTTTTCTCACTATCCGACACTAAAACCATCCCCCGATTAAGTTCAATAGAACCAAAATTAATTTAAATTTGCCAAATGCCAGAATAATGAGAGAGAATTCTTAAGGCATTTTTATTACTTTCTGCAAAGTCAAAAATTTACATACACTCAGATTACTCTGCCTTTAAACAATTTGGGACCGCCCACATGATGATGTCACATCTTTGGAAGCTTGGAGAAGCTTGGAAGCATAAGAACACAATCCCAACTGTGAAACACAGGGGTTTCAGTATCATGTTGTGGGGTTGTTTTGCTGCCAGAGGGACTGGTGCACTTCACAAAATAGATGGCAAATATTGAAGCGACATCTCAAGACATCAGCCAGGAAGTTAAAGCTTGGGCACTACTAGGCCTTCTAAATGGACAATGACCCCTAGCTACTGCCAAACTGGTTCCAAAGTCCCTATGGATAACCAATCAATGTTTTTGGAGCGGGCCATCACAAAGCCCTGATCTCAATCCTATTGAAAATTTATGGGCAATGCTGAAAAGGTAGGTGTGAGCAAGACGACCTCCAAACATGGCCCAGTTACACCAGTTCTGTCAGGAGGAAGGGGCCAAAATTTCCTAACCACTATTGTGAGAAGTTGTGGAAGGATCCAAGACGTTTAAACCCCAAGGTCCTACATTTAAGGGCAAAGCCACCAAAAATACTAATGAAATGGATGTAGACTTTTAACTTTGCAGAAAGTAATAAAAATGCCTTATACAAATTCTCTCTCTCATTATTCTGGCAATTTTGGCAAATAAAGATAATTTTTGGTTCCCTAATGACCGAGAACGGGGAAGTTTTATTCTGATTTCATGTCAGAAGTGGAAAACCTGCAGATGGGGCTTTTTATATAGTGGATGGAAACTTCTGGTTTCAACTGTATATTTGTCCCGCGCGGGTGACTTGATTTATCTCTTTATTAGTTCATGGGCAGCAACCTAGAAGCTGAGAGCTGTAATGGGAGATAATGAGGGAATTGTTCAGGGAATTGATTGTGATATAAATTGTGTCCATCTCCTTGCGCTCATCTTCATCTGCCTGGGAGGAACCAAGGAAGGAGTCGAGGAGGTGAGATGAGGGTATAAGGACCACATTTTATTTCCCTACTCCCTGGTACTGATATTTAGATGTTATTACAGTTTTGATTCTGTTATACAAGGACACTTGGTATTCGGTAGAAGGGAAGAAGCTCTCACATCACCAGGGGATCTGCAGATAATACATAGGTGCAGCTGTGGTATCTTACTGATGACTCTGGGAAAGCTGAGGCCTAATATACAGTTATACTCAGGATCTATACTGATGTAACAGAGCTGAATCTATCACTTTAGTGTTCCTCTTGCACAATGCAGTCTGTTTAACCTTCAGTCTTACAGAAAGCCAGAATTAAAAAATCTAGGAGATGCCATGGCCCAGATATGGACGGAGACAAAAAGTGGCCTCTGTGCAACTACACTAAAATGGGCCCTACAAAAATGACTACAATACAAATCCTGAAATAGGAAGCCATGGCCCAGAGGCAGATATAGACAAATGGGCCCCTGTGCAACTACACAAGCTTGTGGTGGCGAGTTCGTAGAGGATTGTTTGTAGAGGATTGTTTCCACTACCGATTTTGAGCATTGCAGATCAGCTCATAGCTACAAGCCAACTGTCGTAGAGAATGAGGAGGGGGCCGCTTATGGCCGTCCTTCCCATTCACTTCTATAGGAGTTCCGAATATACCTGAGCGATCACAATTGAATAATTCATAAGAGCAAAGAGAAATTGCGCTCCTATTGAGGCCTAACTTCATGTCCAATGACCCACATGATGTAACTTCTTTTTTACTTCAGCAAAGGGGCGGGGGGGGGGGGGCGGGGGGTGGAGGGAGAGAGAGGTGGTAGGGGGGGGGGGGGGGGGTGGGGGGGGGGAGGGGGGGGGGCGGGGGGGAGGGAGTGGGGGGCTACCCGCCGCCCCACTCTCCTTGCACGTGCATACTCTCCCTTTTCCTCTCAACTCTTCCATCGCTACCTCTTACCCTCGTTCCTTCCGATGTCCCTCCCCCGCCCCGCTCACTGTTATAGAATAGAAAGTGATGTCAGACATTGGTAAACTAAGGATAGAGTCCATGGACGTATATATGGTATATCCTGTGCAGATGTGGGAAATGTGGAAAATGTCTTTTAATGAACATCACAATCACATGTCAGTGTTATTAATTTTTCTCACTGAAAAGGTCTCTAGGTCCTGATGTGGTGGAGACCATAGGAGAGCTCTACTTAACAGGAAAGACTAATGAATCCTTATCTTAGGAACATGTTTTCCACAAGGTATGAACTACAGTACTAATTGTTAATAATTGTGTTTAAACTGCTATTTTCTAGAATTGTATTTTTGGGTTATATATTATAGAAGAGTTTGGGTTAAAACTGCCGGTGGCTGGTAAAGACTTGCATTGTAAGTGGCAGCAATGAATATGGACGCATGAATAAGCAGTCTAGGGCATAGAAGCGGTTGTATCTTCCACATGGGATTGTATATTTAGATATCCTTTTATCATGAATATGAAATAAAGCCCACTATTTTTATATTTGAAGATGTGCTGGTCATAAGCAGATGGATCATTGGGACCTTCGTTCTAATGTATCTAGTAGAGTGGCCCTTTTAGAGGTCAGTATGGTTTCCAGTAAGGATCTAGTGGGACCTTCATTCTAGAGATCAGTATAGTTACCAGTATCGATATAATGGGAACTTCCATCCAGAAATTGGTAGGTTTTTCATTATGAATTTTGTAGGACCTTCCATCTAGAGATTAGTAGACTCAACAGTGTGGATCTATTGGGATCTTCCTTTTACATATTACTATGATTCCTACTAAACATCAAGTTAAACCTTTCTTCTAGAGGTCAGTATGGTTCCTAGAATGGGTCCAGTGGTACTTTTCTTCAAGAGATCAGTATGATTCCTGGAATATGTCTATTGGAACCTTACTTCTAGAGATCAGTAGGGTTCCTGGACAATGTCTAGTAACACTTTACTTCTAGAGATCAGTATGAGTTTTCCTGAGAATGTGAATCTAGTGGCACCTTTCTTCTAGAGGTCAGTATGGCTTCTGGAATAGGTCTAGTGACACCTGCCTTTTAGAGGTAAGTTGGGTTCCTATCATGGGTCTAGTGGTATCTTTTTTCTAGAGATCAGTATGGTTACTAGAATGGGTCTAGTGGCACCTTTCATCTAGAGATTAGCATGTTTTCAGTATCACATCTTATTGATATTAAGTAGTAAAACCAGAAGCGTTTTTTCTCTTGTGTCTTATTCCACTTATTGAAACCTAATGAAACTTAATGCTTCTTTCAGATCATTTTATCTTCATTCCAGCATGACTCTTGTGTCTTGTCTGGTATCCAGTATCTTCCACATCGCATCTTCTACATTCCAGTCACATTTTTCTCACATATCAATGATCTTGACCTTGTTATCATTGCTTCCATCCTCTTGTTTTGGATTTACCAGTTGCAAGCTCCAGAGCCTTCAGCTTGTTGGAGATGTAGAGGAAGGAGATATATTGATTAGTTCTGTGCTACCATTTCACTCCAATGAAGAGATCCCAAAACATAATTTCACACTTTTTCCTCTCCAAGGAGATTGTAGCAAGTAAGTCTTCTCTTCTACCTTGTCTTAGTTTTGTCTTTGTGCAATCAAACACGCAACCATGCCATCTCTGTAGACCAACAGTGGTAGTATTATGGGTCATAAAGAAGAGTCCTGACTATCAACATGGCAGTGGACACTGTCATATAAAGCTGACTCTGCCTCAAGTCAGATTTACTCAGTCACCTGTGTTGTTATTGTGAAGTGGAGGCATCTAGGAGTATCTACAGGCCACACACAAAGTGGTAGACCACTTAAACCCAAAAGGGGGGTGCTGCTAACTGTTGAATTGCGAGGTGGATAGAAACTGCCTGTCCTCTGAAGGTGGCCACACTGTATAAGTAGAGGAAGCGTAGTCGGTGTTAAGATGTGCAGAAGTTGGGTTCACACCAATTTCCTCTCAAAGGGATCTGACCAGTGACAAGAGCTCCTCAGTCCTGGCCGCACAAGCTCAGACATCACCTCTCCTTTTAGGCAGCTACTGTTGGTCTATTCACTGCCCTGTAATCACACACACTCACTGCTGAGCAAATGTTCATACCCAGGTGCTGTCATTCTTCTCCAGTCCTCTGTACTCCTTAATAATTAGTCAAACAGTGCAGATAAGCCAGTCTACTGGCATTTCTTCATCCCCCAAATTAAAACAAGAAAAGGTATGTGAATTGAGAAAAAAAAGAATGCACATGTTTGGTTCCTGCAGGTATTTGAGCCTAGAACCCCTATGCTGAAAGCCACGAATGCTAAACACTCAGCTATATTGTAACTTCACATAAATAGACTTTTGTTTGATTAGAGGCTCAGGAGTGAGTACACTGTGGGGAAGGCATGGTGATGCCAAGCCTGCTGGTCACATGCTATGCAGTTCAAAATAATCATACACAACCTCTTTTCAAAACACTGAAGGCTGAAGAGAGGACTAGAAGGACATGAAACACCATTTTGGTAAAACCTCTGTAATAAAGTCGTGGTCGACCCTCACCCGCAAAAAGAATTTCTGACGTCTGTGTCATTTATTTCAGCAGTTTAGTTTTATGTCTACCCCTGTTATTAATGGAGGGTGTGCTAGATGGTCCCTGCAATCCTGTGTGATATAAACTTCAGGAAGGACAGATGCACATAAGCCTAAGATCAGCATTCACAATGCCAAGAGTTGGTTTGAGTGTTGTAAAGCACATCTGGGGTCCACATAGTTTTGGCCATATATCAAAGTTCTCTATTTATTTGTGCATTTTGTCTATCATGTCATTTCAGGTATTATATTGATGCTTTCCAGCAGCTCCAAGTCATACGTTTCACCATCAGAGAGATTAACAGGAATCCCGAGCTCCTACCAAACCTGACTTTGGGTTTCCAATTATATGACTCATGTTCTGAACTTTATAAAGATCTTGAAGCGACCTTCAAGATTGTAACTGGTCACGATCCGGGTATTCCCAATTTTTCTTGTCATAAATGGTTACGTGTGCCGGCCATCATTGGTCATACATTCTCCTCTTATTCCATTCTCAATGCTCACATTCTGGGTCTTTATAGATTCCCACAGGTAAAATAGAGAGTTCTATTGTAAAAAATTGTATGGATAAAATTATCTAATTTTCAAAAACATCCGAAGGACAACTTGGAAACATAGAGATGAGTCTATTGACTGGTAAAAAGAGGACAGGATGGGATTAATCCACTCATTTTCTTAACATTTTCCAGATTACAGACCAAAAATAATAAACAGGTTCACCCAAATGTATATTAGTGGGAATATTACATGATTGCAGTGTTCTAGGTAATATAGACTACTAGACTACAAGAGATGTGCTCAATTCTGGCTTTGAGGGTTGGGGAAACTGCCATGTGCCTTCGAGCCTCCACTATCTAAAGGTTGTTCATACTTTCCACCTATCTATCTCATATTTATCTATCTACCTGTCTATCTATCTATCTATCTCATATCTATCTATCTATCTATCTATCTATCTATCTATCTATCTATCTCATATCTATCTATCTATCTATCTATCTATCTATCTATCTATCTATCTCATATCTACCTATCTCATATCTATCTATCTCATATCTATCTATCTATCTATCTATCTATCTATCTATCTATCTATCTATCTATCTCATATCTATCTATCTCATATCTATCTATCTCATATCTATCCATCCCATATCTATCTATCTATCTATCTATCTATCTATCTATCTATCTATCTATCTATCTATCTATCTATCTATCTATCTATCTCATATCTATCCATCCCATATCTATCTATCTCATATCTATCTATCTCATATCTATCTATCTATCTATCTATCTATCTATCTATCTCATATCTATCTACCTATCTATATATCTATATCATATCTATCTATCTATCTATCTATCTATCTATCTATCTATCTATCTATCTATCTATCTCTCTCTCTCTCATATCTATCCATATATCTATCTATCTATCTATCTACCTATCTATCTATCTATCTATCTATCTATCTCATATCTATCCATATATCTATCTATCTATCTATCTATCTATCTATCTATCTATCTATCTATCTATCTATCTATCTGTATCATATCTATCTATCTCATATCTATCCATATATCTATCCCATATCTATCTATTATCCATCCATCTATCTATCTATCTATCTATCTATCTATCTATCTATCTATCTATCTATCTATCACATATGTATCTCTATCTATCTATCTATCTATCTATCTATCTATCTATCTATCTATCTATCTATCTATCTATCTATCTATAAAGATGGAAAAGGAGTGCTGCTTTTCTCCATGGACTATCTATCTATCTATCTATCTATCTATCTATCTATCTATCTATCTATCTATCTATCTATCTCTCTCATATCTATCTATCTATCCCATATCTATCTATCTATCTATCTATCTATCTATCCCATATCTATCTATCTATCTATCTATCTATCCCACATCCATCTATCTAATCCATATCTATCTATCTATCATCTATCTATCTATCTATCTATCTATCTATCTATCTATCTATCTATCTATCCCACATCTATCTATCTAATCCATATCTATCTATCTATCTATCTATCTATCTATCTATCTATCTATCTATCTATCTATCTATCTATCTATCTATCCATCCATCCATCCATCCATCCATCCACCTATCTATCTATCTATCTATCTATCTATCTATCTATCTATCTATCTATCTATCTATCTATCTATCTATCTATCTATCTATCTATCTATCTATCTATCCATCCATCCATCTATCTATCTATCTATCTATCTATCTATCTATCTATCTATCTACAACCTCAATTCCAAAAAAGTTGGGACACTAAACAAATTGTGAATAAAAACTGAATGCAATGATGTGGAGGTGCCAACATCTAATATTATATTCAGAATCAAACACAAATCACAGATCAAAAGTTTAAACTGAGAGAATGTATCATTTTAAGTGAAAAATATGTTTCAAAATTTCATGGCGTCAACAAATCCCCAATAAGTTGGGACGGTGCCGCTTTTACCACTGTGTGGCAGCCCCCCTTCTTCTTACAACAGTCAACAGACGTCTGGGGACAGAGGAGACCAGTTTCTCAAGTTTAGAAATATGAATGCTCTCCCATTCATGTCTAATACAGGCCTCGAACTGTTCAATCGTCTTGGGCCTTCTTTGTTGCACCTTCCTCTTTATGATGCGCCAAATGTTCTCTATAGGTGAAAGATCTGGGCTGCAGGCGGCCATTTCAGTCCCCGGATCCTTCTACGTAGCTGTGATGTTGTGATTGCTGCAGAATGTGGTCTGGCATTATCTTGTTGAAAAATGCAGGGTCTTCCCTGAAAGAGCTGACGTCTAGATGGGAGCATATGTTGTTCTAGAACCTGAACATAGCTCTCTGCATTAATGGTGCCTTTACAGACATGCAAGCTGCCCATGCCACAAGCACTCATGCAACCCCATACCATCAGTGATGCCGGGTTCTGAACGGACCTTTGATAACAACTTGGGTTGTCCTTGCTCTCTCTGGTCCGGAGGACATGGCGTCCCACTGTTCCATAAAGAACTTCAAATCGTGACTCATCTGACCACAGAACAGTTTTCCATTTTGCCACACTCCATTATAAATGACCCCTGGCCCAGTGCAAACGGCTGAGCTTGTGGAGCTTGCTTAGAAATGGCTTCCTCTTTGCACTGTAGAGTTTCAGCTGGCAGCGGTGGATGGCCCGGTGGATTGTGTTCACTGACAATGCTTTCTGGAAGGATTCCTGAGCCCATTCTGTGATTTCCTGTTTGAGGTGCAGGGACGTTTAAGGGCCCGGAGATCACGAGCATCCAGTAGAGTTTTACGGCCTTGACCCTTACACACAGCGATCGGTCCAGATTCTCTGAATCTTTGGATGATGTTATGTTTGGTTGATGAGGATAACTTTAAAGTCTTTGCTATTTTACGCTGGGTAACACCATCCTGGTATTGCTGCACTATCTTTCTACGCAACAGTGGTGGAGTTGGTGATCCTCTTAGCATCTTGGCTTCAGAGAGACACTGACACTCTGAGGAGCTCTTTTTATATCCAATCATGTTGGCAATTCACCTAATTAGTGTTGATTGGTCTTCCAGCTGTTCGTTATATGCTCAATGTCATTTGTCCAGCCACTTATTGCTTCTTGTCCCAACTTAGACACTGTGAAATTTTGAATCAACATATTTTTCTTTAAAATGTTACATTTACTCAGATTAAACTTTGGATGTGTCATCTATTCTGAATAAAATATTAGATGTTGGCACCTCCACATCATTGCATTCAGTTTTTATTCACAATTTGTTTAGTGTCCCAACTGTTTTGTAATTGAGGTTGTATACCATATCTATCTACACTTGATAGAAAAGGTAGCAACTACTTTTTTTAGATCACCTCATTCTACTCTTCCTTACTTTCCTTATGTGCTTTAGCTCATTGTCTTTTTGTATCATCCAACATCTCTTTAGCTTGAGGTCATGATCTGCTGCCCTTACAAATGTTTTCTTACACCTTTCACTGTTCCCTTATGATCCCAAGGTGTCTAGGGCCAGAGACAGCAAAGCAGACTCAAACCATGTTGCCCTCTTCACCATGCTTCACAGCTGGGATGAGTGAACTAAAGTTCATCAATAAGTTATATCTTCCCCTAAAGTGGTGCCAATGGAAAATACAAAGTATCTCGCAAAAACAAGCTCTCAAACAGCTAATCTGACAAAAAAATTTATGATTTTTGCAAGGTGGAAATATAAAAATGAAAAAAAATATGCTTGATCCTTAGAGGGGTGTTCTAACCATGCTGTTTCACAAAGCATGCTCTTCAGCCAACTTTAGGCTCACACTTCCTGTCCAGGATGCAGGTGGTTCTATAGCTTCAGGCTCTCACTTCCTCTTCAGGCTTTGGGTGGTTTTTCAGTTTCAAGATCACATTTGCTGGTAAGGCTGTGGGTAGTTCTACAGCAGTGATTAACATTTCAGGTCTGCCAATCCTAGCTTATCATGTTAGGGTACATTAGTGATGGAAGGTTCTAAACAGCAGGGCAGAAGGATACACACTCCAAAGGGTTAAAGCTTGTCAGTAAGAAACATAAATAAGCTCCTGTGCTGTTGATAAGACACATTAGGACGTGATGTCACTATCCCTTGAAGCAAGCTCGTAGTCGGGACAGGCAGCAAGGTCAGGACAGATGGCAAAGGTTCATGGTCCAGGGACGGAGGCAACAACTACGGTACACAGAATAACAAGAGCTGACTTAAGGACCGCTGTCTCGCGAGACACAAGGCACTATTGATCTGGGGACGCGCACAACTGCCAGCAGGAACCTGACAGGGAGTAAGATAGGTGAGTACTGGCTGAGAGTGTGAGTGCGCCCACAGCCCGACATGCAGGTCGTGCGTGGCACCACTCATCTCAGGTGGAACACAGTGAGAGGGGACACGAGTGTGCTCGCGGTCTAACTTGCAAGTTGCGGAGCCACTCGTTACAGTACTCCATCCCTCATTGTCCTACCCCTCTTTTTAGGCAGAAGAAACTGCCGAACTAGATCCCAGTCTAGAATATTGGCCTCTGGATCCCAGGATCTCTTTTCTGGCCAAAACCCCTTCAAGTCAACAAGAAAGAATCGCTTTCCCCTGGTGGTCTTCATGGCCAGAATTTCTTTTACTTCGAAGACATCAGTAGTCGGCTTTTGGAGATGGAGAAACCTCCTCCTGAGTAAAACGGTTGAGGACTAGCGGCTTGAGGAGGGAGACATAGAAGGAGTTCGGGATGCAGAGATACGGAGGCAGGCAGAGCTTGCAAACTGCAGAGTTAATACATTGAAGAACCTTGTATGGATCTTGGAACCGCGGACCCAATTTGTAACTGGAGAGCTTCACGCGCACCTACTTGGCGGATAGCCACACCTTGTCCCCTGGAGAGAAGGTCAGAGGAGGTCTTTTCTTCCTATTCGCCTGTGACTTCATACATGAGGAAGCTTAAAGTAGAGACCGTCAAGTTTCTTGCCAGATAGCCATAAGGTCAGGATCTTGGTCATCAACAGCAGGGACATCCGAAGGGGTAGACAGTGGAAGAAGGGGGAGAGGGTTATGGCCATAATTGATATAGAACGGGGAGGTTTGAATGGTTGTAGGAGACTTCTGCCCAGGATCGCAGGTTAGTCCAGTTGTCCTGTCATGCAGAGACAAAATGGCGGAGGTAGTCTCCCAGAAATTGATTCACTCATTCCACTTGCCCATTGGTTTGAGGGTGATAAGCTGAAGAGAAATCTAATTTAACTTGAAGACGAGAACACAGAGCACGCTAGAACTTGGAGACAAACTGGACCACCCAATCAGAAACTATATGCAAGGGCAGACCATGCAGGTGAAAACTAATAATAAGAAGTGGCAAGCCAGCTGAAGAGCCAAGGGGAGACCAAGCATTAGCACAAAGTTGGACATCTTCGAGAACCGATCTGTAACCACCCAAATAATGGCATTATTAGAGGAGGGTGGAAGATCAGTGATGAAGTCCATGGCTATATAGGTCTGATGTTGGCAAAGGCTGCAAGAGTCCAGCAGGCTTAAGTCATGTAGTCTTGTCAAAGGCACATGTAGTACAGGAGAGAACAAAGTCCTTGACATCTTAGTCCAAGTTAGGCAAGTTAGTAGTGCCGAGAAATGAGCAAACAGGATTTACGCACCAAAGGGTGCCCAGCCAGCAAAGAACAATGCCCCCACTTCAAGACATTCTTCCTGAGACCAGGAGGTACGACCATTTTCCCAGGGGGAACATGTTGGAGGTCTAGAAGCATGGCCATAATCAGCCGTTCAGGAGGAACAATATGCCATGGTACAGAGTCTAGGTCAATTGGAAGCACAGGAGAGGGCATCAGCCTTAATATTCTTGTCCGCTGGTTGGAAGTGGATCAGAAAGTGAAACCTGGAGAAGAAAAGGGACCATCTAACTTGCTGGGGGTTCAGGCATTGTGCAGTCTGGAGGCATAACAAATTCTTGCGGTCGGTGTATATATTGATGGGGTGGTGAGCCTCTTCCAGTATGTGGCGCCATTCTTCCAGGGCCAACTTAATGGCCAGTAATTCACGATCCCCTATGGTGTCATTCCTCTTGGCAGGGGAGAACATGGAGAAGAATTCGTAAGTAATAGTTTTGCCCTTGGGTGTCTTCTGTGTGAGGAACGCACCTGCTCCCACAGACGAGGCATATACTCTAAGGAAGAAGGGCTTCTCTGGGTCGGGATGAGAAAGGATAGGTGTGGAGGCAAAAGCCAACTTAAAATGGGAGAATGCCTCTTCAGCCTTAGATGGCCAGAACCTTGGATTTTCATTCTTTTTGGTAAGCCCTACAATTGGGACCACCACAGTGGAGAAGTGCGGAATAAACTGCCGGTAATAGTTAGCGAATCCCAGGAAGCACTGTATGGCCCGTAGGGCGACTGGCCGCAGCCATAGCAGGACAGAAGACAACTTGGCAGGGTCCATCTGCAGACCTTTGTTAGAGACAATATATCCCAGGAATGACAGGCTAGTCTGCTCAAAGACACATTTTTCAAGCTTGGCAAAAAGTTGGTTGCTCCATAAGTGCTTCAGAACCTGGCACATGTGGGCACAATGAGCTACAAGACTAGGTGAGAAGATCAGGATGTCGTCCAGGTACACGACAACACACAAATACAGAAGGTCTCTGAAGATATCATTGTTGACAACCTTTTGGAAGACGGCATGAACATTGCAGAAGGGCATCACCAAGTATTCAAAATACCCGTCATGGGTGTTGAAGGATAATGTCCATTCGTCTCCTTCACAAATTCGAATCAGGTTGTAGACCCCCTGCAGGTCGAGTTTCGTGAAGACTTTAGCTTTTCACACATGGTCAAAGAGTTCGGAAATCAGTGGCAAAGGGTACTGGTTCTTTACAGTAATTTTATTAAAGGGGTTGTCCTACTAAAATTGATTCAATCTTCCCTTTACCTGTTTTTATTGGTTTCATTTTAAACTCAGGGGGGGTTTACTGGCTTCTACTAGGCTTGTATAGAAGCCAGTCTGAAGCTAATAGCAACCATGCTGGCAGCCTATCAGGATAGACCCAAACAAGTCTGTACTTTTTGCAACCTGAGGAGCTGATGCAGCACATATAAGAGGGGATATATCTAGGAATAAGTAGGATACTGTTAATGGACACATATTGCAAAGTGACTTGTTTTTGCAAGATCTTTAACATAAAAAGCAATCCTTGTAGTGAGACAACCCCATTAAGCCCCCCATAGTCAATGCAGGGACGAAGAGATCCATTCTTCTGTTCCACAATAAAAAGAACCCAGCACCGGCAAGAGAGGAGGACTTGCGGATGAATCCTGTTTGGAGATTCTTCTTTATATAGGTCGCCATGGCCTGTGTCTTGGGTACTGACAAAAGGTAGATTCTGCCCCATGGGGGATTAGTCCCAGGTAGAAGTTCAATAGGACAATCATAGGCATGGTAAGGCAGAAGGGTCTCAGCCTGCTTCTCAGAGAAGACATCCACAAAGTCCTGATACAGAGCAGGCAGACCCAGCAGAGGCTTGAGAGGTATCAGCGGAGAAGTGGGGCGCACCGGGTGAGGTGCCACTAAGCAGCAAGGTTGGCAGTCTTGTCCAGAACATGTGACTTCATCCATCATCCAGTTAAGCATAGGGGCATGGCGCTGCAGCCACGGAAGTCCCAGAAGAATTGATGAGGAAGAACGGGATAACACGTAGTGCGCAATCGTCTTGTGAAGTGCCCCCACATGAAGAGACACTAGTTCAGAAAGATACTGAATAGAACCACTTAGAAGTTCACCGCTCATGGAGGAGATGACCAGGGGCCTGTCTAGGCGGACCACCGGAAGACGATACTTAGTCATCAGGGAAATTCCCGGCTGATCCCGAGTCCAGAAACGAGGCAACTTGGAACAGGATTCCAGATCCGGTCAAGATTTGCCTCGGCATGATCAGACATGGAGAGGGATTATTCACACCAAGGGACGCCTCTCCCAGGAAGTCTAGATGCGTGCGTCTCCTGGACATTGCAGAAAACCCCTGCGGTAATGTTCAGGGCTAGCAGAGTAGAGGCACAAGCTCATAGTCAGGAACAGGCAGGAAGGTCAGGACAGGCAGCAAAGGTTTGTGTTCCAGGGATAGAGGCAACAGGTATGGTACACAGAGTAACAACAACTGAATTAAAGGGGTTGTATCATTTCATTAAATGGTCTTCAGTATAAGGGGACAGTGAAAACAAGCAACTTTGCCAAATTTGGGTGTCATTTGCAAAGCTGTCTTGTTTTCACAGTCTGCCTTATCTTCGTTTTGTGTAAACACTGTTCCCCAGTGCAGGTCAGATGCCACCTCCTTGCATTTCATTGGCTGACGGCTTAAATTTACATTCTGTCTGGCCCCCGGTCGTATTCACGGGAGCGTGCATTGCTGTCTCTCTTACTCAGAATAAGGGGCCAGCAACAATTTCCTCTGTACAGCCACCAGCTCCTCAATGGGCGCTGAAGCTGCTTCTAACAATCAGAAAACAGCAGAATTGTGCCTCGGTGCCTTATGCTCCTGCATGTAAGGGGCTGGCACATTTCACTCTGCAAAGCCACAGCTCCTCATTGACAGTGCAGCTGCTTCTATAATCAGAAAACAGCAGAATTGTGCCTCGGTGCCTAATGATCCTGCATAGAAGGGAGACGGATCTGTGCTCTGGAGAAGATCATAGAAGACTGGATTCAACTGTAATAAACCTCCAGCTGTGAGAGGAGAAGAGTCCGTGCTCTGAGTTCATAGAAGACTGTCTAAACTGAATGCAGGGCTGTGGTATGTAAACAGCTCTTACAAAATAAGACTGCAAAAGGAGAGGAACGACACAGTGACTTGTGGAGGGGGGGTGGAACACACTGACTCGGATGCGAGCATGAACAGTGAAGGAGGGGATGATGTCATCTTCCTTCAGTTAAGAAACACCAAGCTGAGAGGGGAAGAAACATCCCTGGATTCCAGGAACTGGGAAAATCAAGCTACAAGAAAACAGCCCAACTGATGAAGCGATACATCACCTTTAAGGAACAGTTTCTTGCAAGGCACAATTGATCCGCAAGGGACAGGAGGAAGAAACAGGTTAAATAGGTTGAGTGCCCAGTGATAACAAATCACCAGAATACTAGCCCTTTAAATTTTACAAAGATGACGTGAGCACCCTAGGGAGTGGGGACGTGTGTGACTGCCAGCAGGTAGCTGACAGGGAGTGAGGATAGATGAATACTAGCTGGGAGTACGAGTAAGCCCGCCTGCAAGCTGTGGGCCACTCATTACAATAGGAATACCCCTTTAAGGTTAATGTAGCCCTGGTCCTTATGGGGGTTGAGGATAACAGGGTTCAAGGTTTTCTCATATATAGATCACATACTTACCAATATTTAAATGCCATATAATGGGACATTTCATACGTCTGGCCCGATTTCACATTGAAACCCATTGCCCCAAAACAACCAATTTTTATTGCATATTACCAAAAATGACTGTCCCTTTTCTGGACTTTACTTCTGAGGCCATAACTGCTGACAAGTAAGAGATCACCGATGACAGCTATATAGTGGTAACAACAAATTAGATTGCTATTACCAGTGATCTGTATAAAGGAACATACAGAGAAGACACAGAGTGTTTCGCACACGAAAAAGCAATAATAATGTCACCATGTTTGAAATATTAAATTTGTAAATGATGCTACATTTTAAAAAAAACTAATGCATTAATATTTTGTTTTAGATCAGTCATTTCTCCACCAGTTCTGTCCTGAGTGATAAGATACAGTTTCCTTCGTTCTTCCGGACTGTCCCAAGTGACGCCTTCCAATCCAAGGGTCTGGCAGAAGTAGTTGTACACTTTGGTTGGACTTGGGTTGGTTTGTTAGCTGTGAGTAACAGCTACGGGCAGCAGGGAATTCAGATTATCAAAGAGGAGCTCATACGGGCCGGAGCTTGTTTGGACTTTTTTGAGTACGTTGACATCAATCAGCTTCAGAAAATCCCTTATGTTGCCAAAGTCATCAAAGAATCCACAGCCAAGGTTATCGTATCCTTTATGACATTTGTTGAAATGGTTTTAATTTTGGATGAGATGATAAAACAGAATGTAAAGGGGAAAATCTTTGTGGCCAGTGAGGCGTGGTCTGTGTCTAACCTAATGTTTCTGGAAAAATATTCTTCAGTACTCTCTGGAACTATTGGTTTTGCCTTCCTCAGTTCATCTCTACCAGATCTTGAGAAATTCCTGAGAAATATCAATCTGTCTCAAAATTATGAACACTTATGGATCAAAGAATATTGGGAAGAAATCTTTGCCTGTAAAGTATTCAACCAGGAGAAACCAGAAGCACTTATGGATAATTCCTCAAGGTCATGCACAGGAAATGAGGATCCAGAGCTCAGCTCTCACTCTTTCTTTGATGTCTCCAACTTAAGAGCGTCATACAACTTATATATGGCAATTTATGTCATTGCAAAAGCCATACATAACATGCAAAACTTTCCTTCACAAGGTGGTCCATTTCAAGATGGGAGCTACAGAGATCTCAAGAATTTAGAGCCTTGGCAGGTACTAATTTTACCTTAAGGTCTGTCAGCAACAATGGCCCCAGTTGTATGTTTGGTCTTGGGCACCAGAATCACAAGGAGTCTCAATTCACCACTTCTTTGGCCCTATAAATGTAGAACTAGGTTACTCAGTTAGTCACAGGGCTACTGTAACAACTACTGGATATAATTCTGTACACTCCAAAATTGTGGGAGATTATTTAGTAGAAGAGCAAAGAAATCAGGCAATACCTTTTAGAGGTCCCAGTGGACCTCTGGAGCCACTCATAAAGATGGACACACACTGGACCTCATCTTCACCCGCCTCTGTCCCCTCTCTAACCCTTCAATCTCTCCTTTACCCATCTCTGACCACAACTTGCTCACCTTCTCCACCATTTCCACCTACCTGCTCCCCCCTGCCCCAAATCTACTGCTCCCCTGAAGAAACCTACAACACCTTAACCATCACACTCTCTCTGACTCTCTTTCTCCCCTCTCTACCATATCCTCATTTACTGACCCAAACACAGCCACCACTTTCTACACCAACACAATCACCTCCACTCTTGATGCGGTCGCCCCTCTCACACACATCAGAACTCACAAAATCAACAGACAACCCTGGCACACAGATTCCAGCAAACAGCTGAGGCGAGCTTCCAGAATTGCTGAACGCCGCTGGAAGAAAACCCGCTCCACTGAGGACCTCACCTCATACAAACAATCACTACATACATTTAAATCTGCACTCACCACCGCCAAACAGGATTACTTCACCACTCTCATATCCTCCCTGTCTCACAAACCCAGACAACTTTTTAACACCTTCAACTCTCTCCTCCGTCCAGCAGCACCCCCTCCCCATCTCTCCTCTCAGCAGATAACTTCACCACTCACTTCCTAAATAAGATCAATCTCATTAGACAAAGCTTCACCCCACAGTCCCCACCACCCAACTCTACATCTTCTCAGCACTATTCCCCCCTAACTTGCTTCTCTACTGTCACTCATGATAAGCTTTCCTCTCTACCGTCCAAATCTAACCTCACTACCTATAATCTTGACCCACTGCCATTCCACCTCATCCCTGACCTTAGCGCTGTCATCATCCCAGCCCTGGCCATCTCTTCAACCTATCATTAACCCCTGGCACCTTTCCTTCCTCCGTTAAGCATGCTACCATCACACCCATCCTTAAGAAACCATCTCTTGACCCCTCTTGTCTGTCCTACTATCACCCCATCTCTCTACTTCCATTCGCCTCTAAGCTCCTTGAACAGCATGTCCATCTCCAACTGTCCTCTCACCTCTCTTCCAACTCTCTCCTTGACCCGCTGCAATCGGGATTCTGGCCCCACCACTCTACTGAAACTGCCCTAACCAAAGTCAACAATGACCTAGTAGCTGCCAAAGCCTCATGCCACTACTCTGTCCTTATACTCTTAGACCTGTCCTCTGCCTTTGACACTGTCGACCATTCCCTCCTTCTACACAACCTCTCCTCCCTCGGCATCACAGACTTGGCTCTTTCTTGGATATCTTCTTACGTCACCGATAGAACATTTAGCGTCTCTCACTCTTCCACCACCCCCTCCTCTATCCCGCTTTCTGTTGGTGTCCCACAGGGGTCAGTCTGGGGCCCACTCCTCTTCTCTATCTACACCCTTAGCCTGGGTCAGCTAATAGCATCACATGTCTTTCACTACCACCTGTAGCTGACGACACACAACATTACATCTACGGCCGGATGTCACCTCTCTACTCTCCCGAATCCCAGACTGTCTATCGTCCATATCCTCCTTCTTCTCCTCCCGTCTCCTGAAACTAAACGTAGAGAAAACTGAATTCATCATCTTCCCACCATCCCACTCTATCCCTCCGCCTGATCTCTCTATTACAGTTAACGGCTACACTCTCTCACCGGCTCCACAAGTCCGCTGCCTTGGGATAACCTTTGACTCCAATCTTCTTCTTCTCCTCCTGTCTCCTGAAACTAAACGTGGAGAAAACTGAATTCATCATCTTCCCACCGTCCCACTCTATCCCTCCACCTGATCTCTCTTTCACAGTTAACGGCTACACTCTCTCACCGGCTCCACAAGTCAGCTGCCTTGGGATAACCTTTGACTCCAATTTGTCCTTCAAACCACACATCCAAGCCCTCACCTCTGCCTGCCGCCTCCACATGTAAAATATCTCCCCTCTCTGCTCATTCCTTAACTTCGAAAGCACAAAAATGCTTGTCCTCACCCTCGTCATCTCACGCCTAGACTATTGCAACATACTTCTCTGTGGGCTTCCATCTAGCACCCTGGCTCCCCTTCAATCCATCCTTAACTCTGCCGCCCATCTGATTCACCTCTCTCCTCGCCACTCCTCTGCCACCCCCCTCTGCCAATCCCTTCACTGGCTACCCATTGCCCAGCGAATCCAGTTCAAGTTAGCAACCTTGACCTACAAAGCTCTCCATAACCTCTCCCCTCCATACATCTCTGCCTTAATCTCCAGATACCTCCCCTCACGCAATCTCTGCTCCTCACAGGACCTTCTTCTCTGCTCTCCTCTTATTAGCTCCTCACACAACCGTCTCCAACACTTCTCTTGTGCTTCCCCCACACTCTGGAACTCACTGCCCCAACACCTCAGACTCTCCCCCTCTCTCACTAGCCTCAAAGGTAACCTGAAAACCCATCTCTTCAGAATTGCCTATACACAACATTAACCCCATTGCTTCTTTGCCACCCCATAAACTTGTCTGCCCCTCACCTGCTGTCTCTAGACACCTTCATTGTAGACTGTAAGTCCGATCGGTGAGGGTCCTCTGTCCTCCTGTACGAGTATTTTTTTATTTAGTTTTTTCCCTTGTACTTATTTGACCTATGTTATGTATGCAACCCGATTGTACAGCGCTCTGGCACTGAGGGCACTCTAAAATAAATAATAATAATAATAATTAGAGGCTGAGTATATTTGATGGTAAGCTTTCAAGAGTAGCTCTCTTTGTCAGACATGGTATTATACAACAAATTGAAAATTTGTATATATTTGTAAATATTGTGTATATATTTTAAACACATAAGACAGGGGTCTTCAAAGGATCTTAAAATCTTTAAAAATAACAAAATGCAATATAATCAAAGAAGTCATGTACAACATAATACTTCAAGTCAAGAAATAAACAAATATGGGAAATTGTGATGAGTGACAAGATGATCATTAGCTCTTGCTGTCATCTGTTTGCCATCAGGTAGTTCATACATAGTGTGACATGAAACTGGCATGAATATTAAGTCCAAATAACAGAGTTTGAAATTTTTGTATTAACTTATTTTCATTCCTTCATCTCCCTCTGTGTCTTAAAATGTCCCTTTAAAACCACAACCTGCAAATTTTCAATAGCATGGTCTTCTGCGGAAAAATGTGTGGCCACTGGGAGATCTGTCATGCTGTTATTAATATCGAATCGTGCAAGTTCATGTGCTAAGTCTGTGCCCTGTTAGCCCCACACAGAGGCCAGTGGTGGGACATTGCACAAACATAATCAGATACAACATATTGGAAGACCTGCAGGAAAATGGCCCCCTAATTCTGTGCACCTGCTGTGTCTGTGGGGCAGGTACACTGTCCGTGTTGTCGATGTTACTGCAAGTCTTGTACCTGTTTTGCAGGCAGGGTGAGATGCCATTTTCAGTTGGGGCCTTCAGGGCACTCTGGACAACAATACATAGCAGGTTTGGTGGTTGCCGGAAAGGAGAGGGGGAACTGGGAAAATTTCTTTGAGTCTGTTGCCCCTATGTAGAACAGGTTGGAGTTCCTTGGCAATCCTTTGTAGGATCTCCAGCTGTGCATTATAGGTGACAACTAGGGCACTCAAGCTTTATCCTGGGTCTCTTTTTCCGTGAGAAGATTGTCACTGTTGTTGACTGCTGCTTTGTTGATTTGGTTTTCTGTCACTTTTGGTTTGGGTATACCAATCAGAGGAATAAGATCAAGAAGGTGCTTTTCCAGGTATGCTTTGTCAGAGCAAATATATTTGTATTGTATAGCCTGGCTTTATATAGCAGACTTTTTTGTGTTGGGTTGGAAGCTGTCAATTCTCAGGTAGGCTGTTCTGTCTGTGGGTTTGTGGTATATTGATATGAGTAGCTGAAGTATTTGATGTCTTTTGTGCTGTCCAGAAAGTGTATTTCACTATCTGAATAGTTAAGCTTAAGGTTGGTGGTGGGGTGAAAGTCATTGAAGTCGCTTTGGAATCTAATTAGGGCCACCTCAGGATGATCAGGAAATCATCAATATAACAAAATTAAATGATAGGTTTTGTGGTGCATGTTGATAGATATGCACCTTCCAGTTCTGCCATAAAGAGATGTGCATATTGTGGTCCCATTTGCTGAAGATATAGGTCCTCTGCAAAAGCCAAATAGTTGTAGGTAAAAATTAATTGCATGCGCTGAGTGACTGGTTTTGTTGGGAGGTTTTGTTTCTTCAGGTATACCCGACATTGTGCAACTCCATTCCTGTGAGGAATGTTGGTATACAAGGATTCCACATCCATGGTGGCCAAAATGGTACCATCGGCAGTGGGCCTAGAGCATTTAGTTTGTTTAAAAAGTCAGTGGTGTCCTGGATGCAGGTAGGAGTATCTCTGACCTGTGGTTTTAGGAGATTTTCCACCCAACCGGGGATGTTTTTTGTCAATGTATTTAGTCCTACACTGACAAGCAAAAGGGTAACAAGGTTGTAAGGAAAATACACACAGGAAGGTTAGGTAGGGGAGACAAGACACTAAGCCCTAGCACTAAACTAACCCAGCTGTCCCTACCAACTTGCTGGTCCGATGCTAAGTGCTCGAGACAGCACTCGAAGGGGTCAGAACTTAGCGGGCAAATGAGATACCAAAACAGCAAGAAAGCGGAGTGTCAGAAAAGCAAGTCAGAGGTCAGAAAATCAAAAATAGCAATACAGAGAAACACCAGCTAAGTACAACCAAGACTTATAGCAAGCACAGGTAAGAAGACAAGTTGTGTTCTGATGGGATGTCAGAGTACCGGTCCATGATTGAGATTGGACTGGCCCTCTGACATTCAGACTACACTGATCACAGCCGAGTAAGGAAGGAGTGGTGAAGGAGCTGTCCATCAACACTAGGTTGACCACCTGCTGCCCAGAATGAAGTCAACAGAGACCAGACAGGTGTGGCAGAACTCCCTTAACACACAGACAGAACCTAACCAGACTATGTTCAGACACTGCAAGGAACATGCACAGAACAGTCCCAAATCATGACCTAAATGCATACTCTGTTGTACCTTATAGAAACGGTCATGACAAGTGATTTGAACTTTTGACTTTCATGCTCCATCATCTCACCATCCACTACAGCTTTAAATATGAGACTACCATTATTTTATAGACAATCATCTTGGCTATCTAATAAATAAATTTTCCTTGCAACTATTTAGCATTTACTTAGTTATGCAGATTCTTGACGTGTAACTTCATTATTACTGTTTTGCTCCTAAAAATCTAAATTTTTATTATTTTGTAAATCCACCTTTGGATTTTACCACTGCCTCAATCCTTCTGGGCATATTCTTGATGAGATTCAAGCATATCTCGAGCAATATATGATCCCGGTTCTCTTCTTCACGTTCACAATATTTGTGCATACTGGTCGACTCACTTGGGTATGAATATAGCTTTTTCTTCAACTCTACCCATAAGTGTTCAATTGGGTTGAGGGACTGTGGGGGCCAATCCAGCAACTCTACTTCATTGTCATTAAACCATTTCAGCTCCAATCTTGAAAAACTATGTCATCCTTTTCATACCCATGGTACTCGAGCGTATGAAGTAATTCATCTTGTAGGATACTCACATATAGCTCAGCTTTGAGATCACCATCAACCCTGGTCAAGTATCCAATGGCTCTGGTTGTGAAACAACTGAATATCATCAGGCTTCCTACACCGAACTTGACAGTACCTTCAATTTCTCAATCGGTCTCGATTCTCCACATTCCTGCTTCCCCTGGTCTGTTACCAAGTCTCTGTTGTCTTCATACCCACTTACATGGTCTTTTGAAATTAGAAGATTCAACTGAAGCTTATTGGCTACAGTGCAAAATATGGCCCTTTTCATATCATGTTCTGAGCTTTAGCCTCCCCCCATAAACCTAGGTCTGAGTGGAATTGCTACCTCTGCAGCCCTGGTTAAACCACTTGGACATAAGCAAAAAAGATTATTATAATGTTTAATATTAATTGACCTGATCTACAATTCCTCTCTTTGATAGCTCTTCTACTTCATCAAGCATGTAAGATTTACACTGGACAATGGAAGAGAAATGTTTTTTAATAAAAATGGCGACCCACCTGCTCAGTACAATATTATTAACTGGCAGTCACATTCCAAAGGTGGATTCGGCCCAGTGAAGGTTGGATACTATGATACAGCCAATGCCAACGGGAGATTTCTTATTAACACAAGTGCCATAATGTGGCCCCATGGTCATGGTCAGGTATGGATTATTCTTCCTTCACTACCATTCATTTTTTAGTAAATCACCTCAGTTGATAACGCAACACTACAAATATTGGAGTATATTCTTAATAGTAATGGGAGGTTCACATCTGTGCTGATATTTCCTTCCAGTTCTCCAATTAGTTATATGAACAGTTTGGAAAAAATAACACAAGAGCAAGATCCGTTATATGTTGGATACTAACAGCGCCTGATATACCCCATAAACTGTAGATGTGTCCATTGACTTTAAGTTATAATGTCTGCCATTTTACTAGAAAAAAAGCACTGTCTGACCTCAGGGCTTGTTCGCCTTACCCCTATTGTTGTAATATTCTACAATCAGAACCTTACCCAAACACAAGGAAAGTCAAAAACTAGTCTCTGCTCCCTCTGTTTATTACTTTTGGGAGAGAAATGCATCCTTTCCTATATACCAGTAGTTTGCTACTTAAAACTCTCCACCTGTGGTATGCCCTAAGCATGGAAGGAGTTAAGGGTAAATTTCAGCTGAGGAGACATGAGATGGAGGCCAGCAATGTTGAGGTGCTTATGGTAAGAGGGAATGATGCTCATAGGAAATATGGGAATTGAAGCCTGCTCTTAAGGTCCCAATAACATCAGAGGATGCCTCTTTCTTATGCAAACTTTAGCTTTTAGTTTCAATCATTAGGAATAATGCCTAATAATTGTAACTATCAACAATGCATAACTCATGTTTGGATACTATATATCCTCACAAGGTTCCTCCTTCAGTCTGCACACCAAGTTGTCCTCCTGGATTTCAAAGACTGGTGAAAGAAAATGCTCCAGCTTGCTGTTTTTTATGTGTCTCGTGTCCAGTTGGGGAAGTGTCTAACCAGACAGGTGAGCTATTTGTGCATCATCTCCAGCAGTGATCTGCAGCCTATGACTCTCCAGGTTGAAGATGCATCACTCCTTAACATCATCTGAATGTTTATCTCTTAGATTCCCTTTCCTGCTTCCGTTGCCCATGGAATGAATGGCCCAACACTGAGAGGGATAAATGTCTCCCGAAACCCAGAGACTTCCTCTCCTTCCAAGAACCCTTGGGAATATCCTTGGCTATTATAGCTGTCTTCTCATCAATTATCCCATTTTCAGTCTTTGGTCTTTTTATACAGTATAAGAAGACTCCAATTGTAAGAGCCAACAATTACACTGTCAGTTGTCTTCTCCTGGTTACCCTTTCCCTGTGTTTTCTGTCTTCTTTGACCTTCATTGGTTCTCCACAACCTGAAAGATGTCTCCTCCAACAACCAGCATTTGGAGTCATATTTGCACTTTGCATTTCTTGTATTTTGGCCAAAACTCTCATGGTTATCTTTGCCTTTATGGCCACTAAACCTGGCAGCCATCTAAGAAAATGGACCAAGCCCCAGGTTTCCTACGCAATCATTGTGCTTTCTACCTTTGTCCAGTTGCTTTTGTGCATTTCTTGGGTTCTTTTTGCACCTTCTTTCCCAGAAGATAACATACAAAGTCAACCTGGAGTCATAATTATAGAGTGCAATGAAGGATCTAAGATGGCCTTCTGGAGCATGCTGGGCGACCTCTTCTTTTTGGCTTCCATCAGTTTTATTGTTGCCTTTCTTGCGAGAAGGCTTCCGGACAGCTTCAATGAGGCCAAGTTTATCAGTTTCAGCATGTTGGCCTTTCTCTCCGTGTGGATTTCTTTTATTCCAGCTTACCTCAGTGCTAGTGGGAAGTACACAGTAGCCATGGAGATCTTTGCCATACAATCCTCAACTTGGACTCTAGTGATCTGCATGTTTCTGCCTAAATGCTTTATCATATTGTTTCAACCTCACCTAAATGCCCGGCAACATATCATTGGTAAAACCAAATACTGAGAGCCAGTGATGTGGTTTATAGGGGGCATGGAGTACTGCTGTAATTGTCTGATGTCTGAATAGAAAGCCTAAAGCAGATGCCATGTTGTAGTATATGTATACTAATGACCATGTAACATATCTATGTGAAATACATGTGAATAGATAACCTGTTTAAAGCAAGTGGCTCAAGTGAATTTGAACTGTCAGAGAAAGTATAGGGTTCAATAATTTCTCTATTAATCACTAAGTTTTAAAAATTCTTAATTTTTAGCACTTAGGAATTTGCTGCTGACCTTTTTCTGCATGGGGTGCTTAGCCTTGATATAGTTATAGACATGATAAACATTTCTTAGTTCTTCAGTCTTAAATAAAATTGTTCATAATTTCCAACAGATGCATGAGGGTTAAGGGTATTTATTCCACCTATTCCCTTATTGATTGGCTTTTGTCCCTTCAATTTCTAATCACTAATGATACATATTTGTTTAAATATATGATTACTGGGGTGTTGGATGATTGCTGTAACATTCTATTACTTAATCTTCTAGGACCATTAAAAAAAAAAAAGACCATCAGATTCTTTAGCCACCCCTGACAATAAACAACCTGTTTTCCTAGTATCTAATCATTAAAACAATGGTAAGATAAGTTATTTTTCTCTTTTTAATTAAAAACGTTAAAATAATGGTCTGATTTGGCAGGTAATTAATTAATTATTCGTAATGCAAATCAAAGATCATGTAAAAAAGGTCACTGCCTATGTATGATGTTTATTACAAGTAACCATTGCAGTGTATTATGATTAAACTAACAAATTGTATTGCAAATTGCAATAAAAAATGTGAAGTAATGATGATGATGTTAACGTTACCATACCTGTAAAATCAACCTGTTTAAAAACTTTTATGTGTTAACCAAAATAAAAGATTTTGCCTCTGAATCAACTTGAAGTCAGGTGTCATCCTTCCCTGAGATGTGCTCATATGTCCAGTCTTCTCATAATGAGGACTAAGTCGCGGGTTTATGGTGGCAACAGAACAATGCAGATTATCATAGGAACTAGTATAGAAGGCTTGATACCTCTGGAGATTGAGCCTTGTTTTTCTACATGGACTAATTATATACCTAAACAAATAAATTAAGTCACCTCCACTATTTTAGATACATTCTAAAAACTAAGTAAATATATAGTTAATTTAATCTTTGCTCATAACCAAGTTCCCTAACCCCTTATGAATTTTGCGGCTTTTTTGTACCCAGAATTGAACTAGAAATTTCAGATGAGGCTGCATCAAAGCCTTGTAAAGTAATGACATCATGTCCCTTTTCCACAGGCCAATGTCTCTTTTAAGACCTGACAATATCCTGATAGCTTTAGAAGCAGCTGACTGACATTGTGCAGTTATTGAGTCTTTAGGGGCTGATTCTTTAATAAATCACAGATTGTTGCCAATCAACAACTTTATTAACTTTTCATGCCATTCCATAGACTCCCTAGACTCTATTCAACAACCTGGAGAGGGGTCCCAGGCCAACTTGGGCAATTACTGTCGAAATTCACAGGGAAGTGGAAACCAACTATTTAAAGGGAATGTGTCATCAGAAAATGACTCATCATTTAACTCAGGTTTTTATGTTAAACATTAATTTTTGGTTGTGTTTTTGTCTTCCTATTTTGCCTATCAATATCAATATTTTTTTAAAAAATATCCTGAAGTCCTGCAGTTCTCACTTTGGCCACTAGGTCTCATAATAGTTTGATACTTCTTTTTCTGTAGAGCTTCTTAGCAGTCTCTTCATTATCAGCACAGGCAGGATTACAATGAAAGGTGACATGAATGTGTATAGAGAACAAAGGATCCACCAGTCACAATAGGAGATGTCACAGCTCCACCTCCCTGCACAGTGACTTCTTCCTTGGTCACAGAGCATGCCTAGAAACTTTCCTATAGATGTCAATGGGTCTGCTCCTGTTCACAGGCTCCTATGTCCATGAAGCTGCTGTTAAGCATCTCTCTAAATGCTGTTAAAAGCAGCTCAGGCAAGATGCCCGCCCCCATAATCCTATAGAGACAACAGAAATTTAAAAAAAAAAAATCTACAGTCAGAAAATAAACACGAATAAAAAGAAAAAAAATATGAATCCGTATCTGGTTTTAATTAGTAAAAAGAAAAAAATGGCCACATTTTCCCTTTAAGGACAGGCGTTTGCTTAGGCGTGTCCTGACTTATGTTTAATGGAGGCCATAAATGTATACAGTCATAAAGGGCCAAGTTCTATGTAAATAACCCCTAATATATACACTCCACACATACATGCACTTAGACCTGTCACCTACACAGTCTTCTTAGTAGGCAGCTCCTATTACATGGAAATATTCAGTACGTACAAGGAAGACAATTAAATTACTGCTGCACCTCCTCCATTCTTTATTTTTACAAAAGTGGCTTCAAATGCGGTGATTTGAGAACTTTGCTTCATACGGGATTACTGAATAATAAATTAATGGAATTGTAAGGTGAGGGGTCTCCCGAAGAGTGTAGTGTAGTATATTTCTAAACGCTCACCAGAGAGAGGTGTTGGGTCTTCTGGGTCAGCCACAAGCTTTGGCGTAGAACCGTGATGACCACCATGAAGAATTCTTGCAGCCTTAACTAATATCCTCACAAAAATTCCCCATCCTTCTGCTAACTAGTGTTGATCGAACCGTTCGAGAAAAGTTAAGTTCGAGTCGAACATCTTTACTGTTCGTTCAAGTAAGTGTTCGAGAGGCATTCAACACACCATTTTAATAGTTTTCATCGACTTTCTGCACTTTTGTCGGCCATCCAATCAGTGCAAGGCACAGAGAAGTGTCAAAAACATCATCGCTGAGGTGTAGGGCTCTTATTGGCTGCTAAAATTACATGACCATGTTATATATATATATATATATATATATATATATATATATATATATATATATATATATTTCACTGTCTTGCGTTCTGAACGCCATTTTAAGTTCACTCTCTGCTATGTACAGACTGCTCTGTCTGCTTGCTTGCATGCAGGCACAAAATTTGTTTATTAGCTATTTTAGACAGGAAAAGCTGCTATTTAGATCAGTTAGGTAGTTAGTTAGGGGGAGTGCAGCAAGCATTGAGAATCAAGACTTAGATAGCATTTTCCTCTTCATAGACAGCAATAGTTATGTCACGAACCCGGACATAGAAGTGGATCCACTGGACCGCCGCAAGCGATGGCGTAAGCCACGCCAGGGAAACGGAATCTAAGTAGGTCCCGGTTTTCACCAGAGCCCGCCGCAAGCGGGAATGGACTTGTGCGGCGGGAGTCTACTCAGTGTCGTTTACGCCCTGACTATGACTTGTTCGCTCTGGTTGGCATGCCAAAGTATAGCGTGGTGCAGAATGTTCAGGGCAGGTCGTATCTCAGGGGAAATGGCAGAAAGGTCAAGGCAGGACGGCAATTGGTTCATGGTCGTGTCAGGGCATGTAGGTCAGGACAGGCGGCAAGATGCGTGTAGGAACGGAGCTAATGGTACGGTACACGGTAAGTCAGACAGGTTTCGGAATTCGCTTCTCAGTACGGCTAATGGCACTAAATATCCGCGCATACAGCCCCAGGAAGGTGGCAGGCTTAAATAAGGTCAAGTGACCGTGCAATAGCAATTACCGGTGCTGGCCTTTAAAATTTTCCACAGAGTTCGGCGCGCACGCGAATTTAGATGTCGGGAACTAGCGCGCGATGGGAGGTGGAGCAGGAGACAGGAGTCAGCGGTCGGGTAAGTAAAGAAGGTGGTCCGACAGAACCAGGGGAGCGTGCCACCGCCCGACATGCGGGCGGCTTATTTAACTGTGCCGCGTCGTGCGCGGGACACCGGGTGTGGCCACGACCCGCGGACGGGGGTCGCGGGCCAAAGACCCATGGACAGTACCCCCCCCTTGGCCCTCCCGCCTATTTCTGTGTCCTTGGAGGAATAATCTGAATGAATGTTCACGATCCATGATATTGTTTTCCTGGCTCTCAGGTACTCTCTCGCGGGCCCGAAAACCCCTTCAGTCAATGAGAAAAAACGCTTCCCTCTGACCATCTTCACATCAAGATTCCTCCGCTCTTACCCGTAAAGACTTCGGTGGCATCGGGCCTCAGGAGTGGGGGGCAGCACAGTACGCTAGAGATAGCGAATTAAGGATGAACCTCAGTTTTATTGAAGAGAAGACATGGGAAGGAGTGCGGGACCCTCATAGTGGAGGGCAAGGCGGAGCTTGTATGCACGGGATTAATGCGCCTAAGCACCGAATGGACCCAGGAACCCGGGGGAACCCAGCTTATAGCTGGGAAGACCTTGCATAACGATATTTATTTTAGCCGACACACACCTTGTCACCTGGCGAGAAGGTTGGCAGGAGGGTCTTCGCTTATTGTTCGGGCCCTTTTTTTGGGCCTTGGGTGCGGGGTCGGAGCTAGAGTTAGAGATTGGTGCGTTCTGCTTCCAGATAGCTGTCAGGTCCTGGACAGCTCCAGCACAGCAGGGACCTCGGAGGGCACAGAATAGGAGGGAGGTGGTCTGGTGGGCGGGAGATTGTCGCCCGTAGACAGAAATAAAGAATAAGGAGCACGCTCCGGCGCAGACTCCGAGTTCCCAATGAGTTATAGGAGAAATCGACCCGGGCAACAGGCTGGGGACCAATCATCCTGGAGCGCATCGGGGACAAAAGTGGCGCAGGTAAGCAAGACCTAGGGTCTGGGTTTAACTCTCTCTACCTGCCCGTTAGGGAATGGGGGTGGTAGGCTGAAGAAAATTACAATTTTCTTTTGCAGTTGGTTGTAGAGGAGACGCCAGTATTCTGGAGACAAAGTGAAACGCCCCGGTCCGATCACTGATGTGCCCGAGGAAGGCCCTATGCATCCGAAAAAATTTCATGTGAAAACAATAACTGGCAAGGCGCGGGGCTGAGGGACAGGCCCGGCAGAGGAGTGTAGTTGGGACATTTTTTGAAAACCGGTCCCCTTCTGTCACCACCCAAATCTCGGTGTTGCCAGAGGAAGGAGGGAGATCCGTGATTATAATCCATGGGCCACATGGGTACAAGGACAGCTGGTATAGCGTAGAGGCAGGAGCAGCACCTGACGGATTGAGACGAGGGAGACTTGTTCCTGGCCAGGACACGCGCAGGACTACTCGAAACTCACGAACATCCATCGGGCTAGAGGCACGAGCCACTCCAGATTTAGAAAACCGAGACTTTGAGGTACAGGACCCTTCTGCACTCCTGGGTGACCCGCATACGGGAGCAATGACCCCAAGGACAATATCGTTACTTCGAGAGAGCGGACGAACGGTTTGCTTGCCTCGGGGGGGAAATGAGTGTAGGTTACGGTTCAGGCAAGAGTATGAGCCGTTCTGGTAGATGATAAATGTGACGTGTGGGTGAGACTAGTCCCACCAGTCAATCACCAAAGCAAAGGAGAGAGCGTCGGACTGGACATTTCGTTCCGAGGGCGATAAAGGGATTGAGGTATTAAACGGGAAAAGAAGAAGAGACCAAAGAGCCTGGAGTGGATTTCAAGCGTATGAGCCGTCTGACAGATTTTATTATAGCAGGTTTTTATGAGTCGGTTATAAATGCTGACTGGGTGACGAAGCCCCACTCCAAGAGATACCGGCCACTCTTCCAGAGCTAGCTTGGTGGACAGTCACCAGATTCACTGGTCCCGGATAGAAGATAATTCCTTTCAGCAGAGGAAAAATCTTTTTCTGAAAAGAAGTAAACTCCGCAAGTGAGGGTCTTGCCTTTGGGTCCTTTTCTGGGAGAGTACGGACCCCGGCCACACACCGTGGAGGAGTTCGACTTGAGGTAAAAATGGTTGTTCTGTATCTGGCCGGGAGGAGCTTACCGGGGGCTAGAGGCAGAAGCAGACTTTTAACTTAGAGTTGGCTTCTCTGCCGCTGGTGGGCCAGAGCTTTGGATTGGCGTTATTCTTGGTCAAAGACATTGGGAGATGGCCAGCGAGGAGAATGTGGTATAATAAAAAATTTGGGGGGCCTATAATAGTTGGCGAACACCAGGATATTTTGTATGCGTCGGTAGACCCATTGCGGCACGGTCCACTGATAGGTCGGGGGACAACTTAGGGGGTCATCTGCAGTGCCCTTGTTGGAAATGAGTAGCCGAGGAATGGTAGTGACTCTGCCTATGAAACAGGGCAATTTCTCAAGTTTGGCATAAAGGCGGTTGGCTCCTTAGTTCGTATGAGGACTTGTTCTTACTGTGAACTTGATGGGACTGAAGGTCGGGGGAAGAACTCCAGATTGCGTCTAGACTACAAAATCCCATCACGTGTACAGGAAGGTACCGGAAGTGTCATTATCGAAATTACATTGAAGACGGCGGGGCATCTGCAGAGCCCATGGGCATGACCATGTTACTCGATAGTAATGACCACACTGCGGGTGTTTGATAAGCGGTCTTCACGCATTTCATCGCCCTCACGTATTCCGTATTGAGGTTATAGGCCCTTCGCAGGTCCAGCTTATAGGTAAAGATCTTGGCAACCTGTAGCCGGTTCAAAAAGCTCCCGTGCATCAGGGGCAGAGGATTTAGCTCGTTCCTTTATCCGTGATCTTATTGAGGGCCTAATAGTCTATGCTAAGGAGTTGATGTACTCGTCCCTTCTAAGCCACGAATAAGAACCCGGCCTCAGCTGGAGAGGAGGATTGCGGATGAAATCCCCTTCTAGGATGATTCTCCTTGATATATGTAGAACATAGCCAAGGTCATTCTGGTACGACAGGGGGTAAACCCTGCCACGTGGAGGAGACGTCCCCCCTCCCCGGGCACCAGATCAATAGGACAGTCCATAGTGGGCGATGGGTAAGTAACGTCTCAGCTTCTTCTCAGATAAGTAGTCTGCGAAAGGCTTGGTTTGGTGCGGGAAGGTGCCCGTCAGAGACTAGTCAAACCCAGGAGAAGCGGTTAAGCACCAGGGCGAAGGTGCACCAAACAGCGAGCAATGGGACACTTCCAAACCCAACTCAGGACTTCGACGTCTGCCCAGTCGAGGACACGGGAAGTATGGCGTTGCATCACGGAGACCCAGGACAATGGGACGAGGAGGAAGGGGATAGTACGTAGATATGCAAACGTCTCTCTTTGTGCAAGTACCACCTAACATTGTATGACTGAGGCTCAGTCCGGAGAACCAAATTGGATCCTTGGAGGAATCTCACCACTCGGACAGAGGAGATGAGTAGGGGCTTCTCCTAGGGGGAATCACAGGTAGCTTATACTGGGACACAGGGCACTTTTCCAAGAAATTTCCAGCCAGTACCCAGAGTCACAGGAATACAGTAGAGTGAATACTGGGAACGCACAGGCAGTCCGATGATCTCGGGATGGACAAGCGAGGAGAGGGCTTGCTCTACCTAGGGCACTGCCTCGCCTACGTACGCTAGGTGCGGCCCGTGTTCCCGGACGGCTGAGAGGCGCAGTGTGCAGGAATCTGCGGGAAACTGGTCTGCCACTGCTCGCAGTACAGACAAAGTTTTCCTCACGTTTCTGGTTTTAGTTGCTCCGTTGGTAGACAGGATGGGCTCTATCCACTTCATGTGCTTCCTCGGACGCAGGTGAAGAGGGCAACTTGACGGCAAGCCTTTGAATTACCTGGAGCCAGACGAGGGAGACTCGGGCGGGGTCTAGCCTGTTCTCGTTCCTGCCGGAGTTCATCCTCGGCGTTCCGAGAAAACGGATGTCAATCCGAGTGGCAGGGAGATAAAGGTCATCTCAAAGGAGACGGGAGATCTCCGGGCTGATTAGGGCATCTTGACGCGGATGGAGATGAGCCCTTATTGAAGGTGGAAGCTCAACGGCGCTTCATTCCAAGGATAAAATATCGGAAGCCCAAAGTGCGGTAACACGTACTGGCATAGGTCAGCCTACGGCAAGAATCCCCTTGGCGCAGGCTTAGCAAGGCGGTCTCGGCAGATGAAGCCCGGGCCCTCCCCCTCCCCAACGTTCCCTCGAATACACTCTCCTGGAACTCTCGTGTAGGAAGGTAGCCAGTTTGGTACTGTGATCCGGACTCGTCCATCTGTCACGAGAGAGGGGGGGAGTAGCCCAGGCCAGGGCTTTCCCAGAGGAGGATGAGTGAATTACATGAACGCATCCTTTAGACCGTTTGGTAGGAAATTGGTTAGCCACCTTAATTCGATTATGAGTGGAGCTCAGTTGGATGATATAAGCCCCTGCAGCCTTGGGAGTCGCCCAATGAACTTTGGCGGCATAGACAGACGGTGCGTGGACCAGCTGGTCGGGCCGGAACGGAGGAGCAAGCGGGAGCGGGTTGCTTGCTGCTGGGCAGCCAGGAACTGCTGCAATCATTGGCGGAGAGATGGCTGAGGTTGCTGGGCTTGCTGAGCGATCTGTCGCGACTGCTCGGGCCACAATGCGGGTGAGGTCAGCGTCGGACGGCAGAGGCACCTTGGCGGGTATCCATGGCTGGATCTTACTGTCACGAACCCGGACGTAGAAGTGGATCCAATGGACGCGCCGCAATAGCGGATTGGCAGTAAGCCACCGGCTAGTAGGAACGGAATCTAAGTGTAGGTTCCCGGTTTTCACCAGAGCCCGGCCGAATGCGAGGTGGACTTGCTGCGGCGGGAGGTTTCTACCAGGTCGTTACCACTGGACGTGACTTGCTTGCGCCGGTGGCAGAACAAAGTATAGCTGTGGTTGCAAAATAGTCAGGCAGGCTAAGTAGCCAGGGGACTGGCTAGAAGTCGAGCAGTGGGCAAATGGCTTCGTGGTCGTGGACAGGCAGTAGGTCAGGACAGGCGGCAAGATGCTGGTCGAGGATCGGAATGCTAATGGTACGGTACACGTTAAGTCAGAAACAAGGGTTTGGAGAAAACGCTTTTCTCAGTAGGCTAAATGGCACTAAAGATCGGAAACAGCCCCAGGAAGGGGCAGGCTTAAATAAGGACAGGACGGCAATAGCCAATTACCGGTGCCACTGGCCCTTTAAATTTCACCAGAGTCGGCGCTGCCGCGCGCCTTAGATGTCGGAAATCGCGCGCTGCCGGAGGCTGGAGCAGAGACAGGAGCGCGCGACGGGTAAGTAAGAAGGTGACGGCCGGCCGGGGGAGCGTGCACACCAACGACATGCGGGTGGCGGATGCAGTCTCAATGCCGGTAGACTCACGGGTTGTGCCCGCGACCCGGGGACGGGGGTCGAGGTCCCACCCATGACCAAGTTAGGAGAAGTTTGGTATTGACTGGATGCCATCATTTCCACACTCCCAGAAGCTGTTATTTGAACGACATCTGAGTCTCACATAACGCCTAACTGTCAATTTACTGGGATATGTATATATTCTCAGAGTTGCTTTGGATTTGCTAAATCATACTCAGTTTCCAAAAGTTCTGTTTAGCATGTATTGGGGGTGAATATCATTTTTAACACCACCATCTCCCAGTTCTCCTATACAAAGAAATATGATTCTAAATAAGTGGTTTGTTGGTGAAAAATGTTCCTGAGAGAGAAAAAGTTCATTTTGGGTTTTTGGGGGCAGTGAATAGCTTTTTTTTTTTCCATTCAGCACATTCTGGACAGAGTGATAACTGACAAACGTTTCTCCGTCTTTCCCCTGACAATGTCTGGATCGTTTGACATTTATTTATAAATGTATCAAGCGTGGATCTCTGACCGTTTTGGTTGACCTGGTTGCCGATGGTCACTGATAGTAAACTTGTAGCATGTATTCTTGACAATGTGAAATACTAATTTTAAACTACACTACACATCATTGTCTGTTACGGTTCCGTGCCTGCTGCTTCTACAAATTGGGATTCTACTTGCGGTCGACAACAGCTAGATATTAAAGTCTTTTCACGGCTGAATTATTTTTGACATATACACCTGATGTGCATGTCATACAACTCTTCTATCCTCCTTAATATGCCCTCCAAAACCTTTATTTTTAAACGCCTCTAACCCTGTACTGCCATCCCAAATAGGTTACTAGGTCCCTGTCTATCCTGAACCTCAAATGTTTCCATTGGATGTTTTTGGCTGCACCAATGGTAACAGCTGCTTAATCTTGTCGAACCAGGAAACCTCCATGTTCACATTTGGCATTTTCTTGCTGCCACCAAACGGTAATGCTGTCTCCTAAATTCTAGTCCGCAGTATGCAGTGGCGTAAGTTCAAGTCTTGGGTCTGGTACAATAAAAAGTGAATATCATGGGGCTCATGCAGTTAACCGTGTGTCCATTTCCCATGTTACCGTTGTCTTCTTAATGTTATCAAAGGTGGGCTTTTGGGTTCCTCAGGATGAAAGGGCTCCGTAATCAGATGCCCTCCTATAGCTATTGTCCGTGCTTGAAAGATGTCCTTCATCTTTTCAGTTAGCCATTGAAAGGAATTATGTATCTTAGCCTCACAGTTTTTTTTAATGTCACTCTTAAGAGCCAAATTGTTCTGCACTAATTTGTCCAGATGGAATCTAGTTGGATCTGTTAGGATGGTAATTCACAGCTTCTCCTCTCACCTGTATAGTTATAAATAAAACCTGAACATCTTCTCTCCTATTGATTTAATGGGGTTCAGAGTGCGAATCGAAAACTCAAAGAAAACACCACTACTGTTTCGAAGTAACGACTTAAACTCAAAATTTTAATGTTTAGCTGTCATCACGTACTTGCTAACCCTCAATGCTCCCTCTAAAAGCTACATACACTGTCAATATACCCAACTATATGCACCTCTAGAAGTAAAAATTTCATCAGGTAAAACTAGAAGAGCTGCTAATACACTTGGTGAAGCCGCAGAATATTAAAGGGGTTGTTCGTTTTATATTGTTTTTACTTAATATGTATATGAGGAGATCATACTATTGGTATAGCCCACATACCTGTAAACAGTTAATGGTAATAAAGGTAAATGGTGACCCTGGTATCTCAGGTAACAGTAGTGTATGGAGGAGCCAGAACTTCCTCCAGTATTACCACCTCCAAGCTAGACGTTTATTAATGTGACTCCACCACATCAGGGTCATGTTGTTGTGGATGGGAAACAAAGATTATATATGTGTGATCCTTTGTGTCTCTATTTTAATGTATTAGTTAGTATATACCTCACATATAAATATAAATAAATATATATATTTTATATATATATTATATAATATATATAAATATATATATATATATATAATAGGCACAAACCTATATAATACAGCCTGTAAAAGCTGTAGGTATATCTTATGACATTATTGTGTAAAACAAAAGGGCCGCCTGTAGTAGTTTGTAGAGATCGTCGTGTAATCCAAGATGGCACCTATTCAGAAGTTACACCCTGTGTCCAAAGCATTCCTGAGCTGTGAGGAGTGGTCTGGAGATAAGGATGTGCCAATAGACCCTCACAGCCAGGTACATGTGATGCTTCTTATCTACTAATTTGCAAAGGTTTAAAAAAAAGCCACCATTTTGTGAATAAAGCAGAAAGCACTTTCATAGCAGCAAGGCATGTTGTGATTTGTTTTCTTGGTGCACCCTTTGTTATTTTTAAGATAATTTGGACCCCCACAAGGACAGAATAGCCCCTTTGAGGCTACTTTCTATTTCAGATGTCGCCTTGTAACGTGGGGCATGGGCTTGGATCTGATTTATTAACCGAAAACTGAACTAATGCAGGTTCTACTGGCAGACGCAGATGAGAGATAAAGACGCCATCACTCTTCTGAACATCTGTCTGGGTAAGTAGAGTTTATACTCTGCTTATTCGAGCAGATCGTTTTGTCTAGTGGCTGCTGTACTATGTTCATCGGTTAATTGTTAGGTTGCGCTGACAGGCAACGAGTCGGCCCATGCTATTGAACCTATGACCTGTCAAATTAACTCCTTGTGGGGTTTTTCTGTTTTATGTGTATTGAATGTTTTGGAACTGATTGAAAGCAGAGCTGGGAAGCAGGGTGTTTAAGGCAGCTGAGAACAGAGCATAAAAGCCGAGCTCTGAGGTTTATGATAATCTCCCCTGGGAATATAACAGGGGAGTTCTAAGTCTCTGCTGTGGAGCAAGAGACTGGTCAGCTGGCTTGGGGAAAAAAAAAGCATCTTGTGATTAAATTGAGAATTCATTTGATGGTGGAATCATGAATTCAAGCTTTCCTTGGTGTAGAGGAAAAGCTGAGCACAGCGTGCCTGAAATCGGTTTCTATAACATACGATACAATGTTTTGTCTTGTGTGTCCTGAAAAACGTAAACATGTGATTGTAGAAACAAAGAAGTTACAGTTTTGGTATGTGAGTTTAGGTTAGTGAACAGCACCATCTGCTGGTTTCAGAGGGAGCTAAGAACGTTAGATAAGAGTCTCATTGTTGATAGGAAGAAGTAAGTGCAGCCATGGGTCAGAGAGTAAGTGAAGGATTTGATGAAAGTGGCTTAAACTTGGAGAAGTGAAGTAGTCTGAAGAATTTGAAAGTAGCTGAAGTGTGATTTAAGACCTCAGAAAGCATTTGAGATAAAATTATGGAAATGTCTGAGGGTTGATACAGAAAGAAGGTAGATTGAAGGATTTGGAACTGGTTTGTTGATGGCTGAATCCTGGTACAGTGTAACTAGATGGATTCATAAAAAATGGATGGCGCCCTGGGGGTGCAGCTGCCTATGTGTATCATCCCCCAGGAGAAGTTTCTGAAACAAAGGAAACAAAGGAAATTGTGAATACTGTGCCAATGCCCTGTAATGGAGGAGGGACTTGTCTTGGGGGGGGAGAGCAAAGTCAGGGGTGTAGACAAAACTGCTGCAACAATAGGGAAACACGCCCCAGAAACAGCCCACCTGTGACACAAGTCACCCTGCCCCCTGTAACCACACCTACTGCTCCAGCCCTGCCCAGTACACCCAGACTACCTGAACCTTTAGTGACAGCTGCCCGCCGCTTCCATGTCACTTCCTACTCCAGCCCCGCCTACTACTCCCATAAGGATGTCACATCCTCTTCCTTATCACTGTACTCGTGTTATGTATGTAACCCCCTCGAATGTACAGCGGCCTGGAATCAATGGCGCTATAAAATAAATAATAATAATAATAATAGTCGCAAGGAGAGAAACAAAATAATAATAGTGCCAAAAAGATGGAAAAAGGTAATAATAAACAAACCAATGTACAATATCCACTAGCCAAAATAAGAAATAACCGCTAAAAACCTCTGTATAAATATACTTACAAATAACCCTGTGTGAAAAACCTAAAGTAATATAACATGAAAAGCAAGAAGCAATGTGAGGCAAATAAAAAAATGAAAGACTGGACATGGATAGAGTCCCAAGGCGTATCGCGGACCAATGTCAGCTTTCTCTGGGGCTACCAGGTGAGTGTTAAAAACAAGTTTATATAGTATAGCCAATTAATCAAGAAACTTACATAGCAGAAACAGGAATGTCAGAGTGCATAGAATCCAAGTATGCAGGCGTAAGCAGAGCAGTGTGTGTGTGCAGAACCAATATAGGTGGAGGCATATAAAGCTATAGTATGCCTGCCTGAAAAGCATGCGCATATGCTGAATGTAAAAAATTAGAATAAGTGCAGCATGAATGCAAAATACATGCACATGTGCGGAGGTACGAGCGCATGCGCAGTCCTGCACACGACACAATATATGAAATTATTGACTATATTGGCTCAAATAGATAAGTATGTGTATAGAATGTTGCCAAAGAGTGGCTTCAAAGTGTCAAAGGCAATAAGAGCTTTTTAAATCCACCAAATATAACAGAAACAAGATATAAGAAAAATATGATAAACATAAATACCCTAAAGTACACAAAAAGAACAAATGGTAATTAAGAGAGTTGAAACCAGAAGTTTACATACACTATATAAAAAGCCACAGAGTTGCAGCCACTTCTAGTCAGCTGACCTGCTGACCTTAAATAGGCCAGGTAAATCCTGGCATGGAACACGGGGAGTAAACAACCACCCAACTCTTTGTTTACTCCCAATGAAAAGCCGTGCCGGAATGGCTGGAAGCCATGCTAAACACTACAATAAACGTGTGTCAGCAGCCTGATGCCATTGACACATATCTATCTGGCTTTCCACTTCACCAAGGCTCCATAACTTGGTGACATGTTTCTGAGTGCCTCCAGGTATATGTCCAGAACCTGGCTGGGATATAAACGCCATTGCAGACCTTCCCGGCTGCTGCCTTACAGTATGTAAACTTCTGGTATCAACTGTAACTACTATAATACTTGCTCCCTATGTACAAAATATAACCCTGAAACCATTGCTGGAAGAACACAAGCTGGTAGTTGCAGTGTTATGGTCTGGGAAGGTTTTTGGGGCATTCTCTGGGCCTCTCATCCATTGCTCTCATTCGATTTGTGTATGAATCCCTCCTTGTAGATCATGTACACCAATACATGCTGATTGTCTCCCCTGGGGCTGATGGGATCTTCCAGCAAGACAATGCGACGCATCACATGGCTAGAAATGTCCGACATTGGTTGGAAAAGCAGGACCAAGATTCCCAAGTACTACCCTGGCCCTTAATTCCCCAGACTCCAACTGAGCATATGTGGGGCCTCTGGATGTTGGCTCTAAAGACCCTCCAGTAGCTGTGGGATGGGGTCAGCATGGCCCCAGATACCTGTGACAACCTACCAGAAGCTGCTGTCACATTTACTCTGGATATCTAGATGTTGGTTGTAATAATGTGACTTGACAATATACCTACTATAATACAGCTTACTACGTATATAGCAAAGTTCAGTTGTGTTTGCCACAATGTCATTGTGTGTTATCTGTCAAGTTTATCTTTGCTGCATCTGTATCTAGAAGAATACTTAATTGCTATAATACTGCCCCATCATATCTAAGCATATATGTCCCCCGGGTGTCTTGATTTATCTCTTTATTAGTCCATGGACAACAACGTAGAAGCTGAAAGCTGTAAAGGAAGATAATGAGGCAATAGTCCAGGGATTGGATTGTCATATAAATTGTGTCCATCTTCTTGTGCTCTTCTTCATCTGCCTGGGAAGAACCAAGGAAGGAGTCGAGGAGGTGAGATGAGGGTATGAGGACCACATTTTATCTCCCTACTCCTTGGTACTGATATTTAGATGTTATTACAGTTTTGCTTCTGTTATACAAGGACACTTGGTATTCGGTAGAAGAGAAGAAGCTCTCACATCACCAGGGGATCTGCAGATAACACATAGTTGAAGCTGTGGTATCTTACTTATGAATCTGGGAAAGCTGAGGCCTAATATACAGTTATACTAAGGATCTATATTGATCTTCATAGAAGATTGTTCGTAGAGGATTGTTAGTAGAGGATTGTTTCCACTACCGATTTTCAGAAATGCAGTCGGCTCATAGCTACAAGCCAACTGTGTTAAAGAATGAGGAGGGCGCCGCTTGATGCCAGTCTTCCCATTCAACTCTATTTGAGTTCCGAATATAGCTGAGCGATCGCAATTGGATAATTCATAGGAGCAAAGAGAAATTGCTCTACACATGATCTCTCTCAGTGTTGCTCTTCAAGTAAGGGTCAACGTTACCCTTGACCTGATTTTGAGCGCTTCGGTTCAGGTCAGCCTGGATCTTTTTTCGGTGAAAATCATTTTGAATCAACAATTGTTTGAGGTGTTTTAGGGGTTCACTTACAGGACAGCGACACAAGGCTCCTATTGGGAGCTAACTTCATGTCCAATGAGCCGCATGATGTCACTACTTTTTACTTCAGCGTAGGCTCACTGTTATGGTAATAGAAAGTGATGTCAGACGTTGGAGGTCATTTCCAGTTACCAGTACATTGGGCCTAAGTTTGAGTAACAGGAAGTGATGTTAGATGGGACATTGGACAGGAAGTTCGGCTGAAATGGCAGAATCGCCAAACCAGTAAGTCAACCCTTAAAACTCCATAAACTTTAACCCCGATTTAGATTTAGGGTGAATAAAGTTAGAATTTTGGACATCCTAAACCCAAATTGTTTTACAAGTGTGGTTTAATCTGTGTCGAACTGAACAGCGCCCCATTCAAGCACACTTAAAGGGTTTTTGTCAAGAAGTGAGTTTCTTACCAAACGGCATATTTTCCCTCTTGGGGCTTAAAAAAGGGGGGCGTTTGTTTTCTGTTTTTTAAAAAAAACAATACCTCCTCGTGAGTCATCACCCACCCCCCCAGCACGTTCCTGATACCAGCTTGAATTTGAGCAAACATTGTTTTCTAACCACAGAGAGAACGTATTGTGCAAAGAAAGCTTTATTTCTCCTTTTCGGGGCTCGGGGAAAGTAAGCTTAGCAGGCAGCCTTCTTTCATTCCGCTGCAGGGGGAGAGAAGGGTGCTGGGATGTTCAGGGAGCTCTGCATTGTTTAAATAAGATAATTACATTAAAACCAGTGGATTCTCTTAAAAAGCATCCTTCCCCCACCCTTTCAAAGTCATTCATGTTCCCTCCATCAGAAAAAAGTGTAAACAAAGCTTGGCCAGATCACTCTGTCAGCTCCTGGTCAATCTAAAAAACTGCAAACCAAGGACATTTAAGGAAGACTGTAACTCTCCATAATCAATTTTTTTAATGAATATATTTTAGAAAACGTTTAAAATACCCATTTTGGGGATCCCATGTCAACATTAATCGTAAAAACCCAAGGGTGCGAGCACAGAGAAGTCAAAAACGTCTCGCTGAGGTGTAGACTCTATTGGCTGCACAATCACATACCAAAAAAATATTTGACATATTTGCGTTCTGAGCGTCATTTTCAGCTCACTCTCTTACATAAAGACTGCCTCTGTCTGCCGGGTCGGAGGTGGATCCTCTGGACCACCGCGGGCGAGGGGCTAAGCCCACCCCAGGGAGTGGAATCTAATTGGGTCCCGTATCCCAAGCCCCCGAAAAGGGGAAAATGGATTTCTGGGGGCGGATCCACCAAGTCACTACCACTGGGGGGGCTTGCCTGGGGTGGCACCCAAGGGTGGGCAAGGTACAGAATCGCAGCAGCTCGTATCGGGGACAGGCAAGAAGGGTCGGGGCAGGGGCGGGTTTCGGAACGTAGACGGGGCAAAAGGGTGGGGGCAGGGGCAAGGTTCGTGGTGGGGTAAACTAAGCCAAGGGGTTCGGTACCGGTAGGCAAAAAGGCCTTTCTGAACGCTTTCCCAATAGCAGTGCACAAAGACCGCAAGGCCACGGGGAAGAGGCGGGGCTAAAATAGGACAGTCCCCCGAAAAGGCCCAAATTCCCGGGGCGCATTTCCCCTTTTAAATCCAACTGGCGCGCCGCGCACCCGGGGCCCGGGAAGGGACGGGCAGGAGCGTGGCCGGGTGAGTCACGGGGGACCCGGCAGGGGGATGACGACCCCGGCCCCCGGGGGCGGACGGGCCCGCCAAGTGGGGGGCAACGGATGCGCCCGCCCCCGGGACGAGGTCCAGGGGCATCCGTGACAGAAACCCCCCCCCCCCCCCCCTTTGGTCCCCCCTTTTTTTTAGAGGGAAAAATTTTCTGAATAATGCTGGTCCATGATGTTCTCCCCGGCTCCCATGATCTTTCCTCGGCCCAAACCCCCTTCCCCATCGCTAAAAAATATCTTTTCCCCCTCTATCCTCCTCAACCCAGGATTTCTTTAACCACAAAGACATTAGGGGCGTCACCACAGATGGAGTGGACTCCCTTTCTAGAAAACCCCTTTAAGGACCGGGGGTTTTTTAGTACGAACAGGGAAAGGAGTTTCGGGAAAACTCAGGGGGGATAGCCGGAGTTTATAGGCCACCGGTTATCCCTTAAAGGCCCTCGAAGGTCCTACAAAGGGGGGTCCCGTTTGAGGAGGGATTTTGAGGGGGACAATCGGGCTGACAGCCACACCTTATTACTCAGGGGAAGACAGAGGAGGGCTTCTTTTTTTTATCTGCCGCGCCTTCATGGGGTCAGACCACGAGCAGGATTGGCGGCAGGGACCAAAGGGGTCCCTAGTCCTGGACCAGAGTTTCACACGGGACCTCGGATGAGGATGCTAGCGGAGAGGGGGCGGGGATGCAGGCCGTACACCACTAAAGGAGAGGCACCCGGGACTCTGACTCTAGGGAATTTAAAAACAAAATTCCCCCCAAAAGGGGAAGAATTTGGCCCAGTCTTTTGCCGTGCAACCAAATGGCGCAGGTAACAACCCAGAACTTTTTCACCCCCCCACCGCCATTCACTGAGGGTTAAGCCGCGGAGAAGTCAAGTTTCCCCTGGATTTTAAGCGCAAAGGGCCTGCCGAATTTAGAAATAACGCCCCCCCCATAAAAGTTTTGGGAAAGGGGAGACGTGCGACAAAAAATGTGGAGAAAAAATAGCCGCCAGGCGGGGGGCCGAAGGCAGATTTGGGGCAAGGGACAAAATGTCCCATTTTAAAAAACCGGTCTACCCCCCCCCCCCAATTTACGGTATTACCGGATAAAGGGGGGTGGGGTCGTTAGGTCCATCGCTACGTGAACCAGGTTGCGGGGGATTGGCATGGGTCAAGAGACCTGCCGTTTGGGTAGGAGCCTTGTTGCGAGCACAGAAAGGTACACGCCGCAACTCTTTAAACCCTTGCGAGGTCCTCCCCACCATATTACCGGGAAAATCGGGAAAAACTCTTGGGGCCCCGGAATCCCCGGCCCCCACCAGGGGAGCAGGACCCCACTTCAGGATACCCTACGGAGCGCAGGCGGACGATGCCTCCCCGGGGGGGATTTCCCGAGTCGCAGGGCTGCGGAAAAAGGCGTTCCGGGGGAATTTTTTGTGCCGGGGTCGCTTCTTCACCCCCACCCGAGGAAAACGAGGGCAACCTTCACTTTTCTGGGCAGGGCGGAAATGAATCAAAAAATTTAAAGCGGGGAAGAAAAAGCGACCACCACCTGGGGGGATTAAGTCGCGGGGAAATCTGGGGGGTCCTGGATTTTTTTATGATCTGAGTAATACAAATTAGATGCGGGGCCCCTTTCCCACAAATATTCCCATTCCCGGGGCCAGTTTTATGGCTAAAAATTCCGATCTCCAAAGGGGTAAAATTTCCCCTCCGCCTAGAAAAAGGTTTTTGAAAAGAAGCCGCAAGTGACAGTTTTTTCCTTGGGCCCTTTTGCGTGAGGATGCTCCACGCCTACCGAAGGCTCTACTTCAAGCGAGAAGGGTTTTTGCTTGGGGCTGCCGCGACAGGATGGATGCAAGGCAAAGGCCGTTTTTTTGCTTTTGGGGAAAAGCTTTTCGGCCTCGGACGGCCCGCTCCGTGGATTGGCTTTTTCCTCGTAAGGGCCACAATGGGGGCCACCACGTGGAGAAGTGCGAATAAACTGCCGGGAAAATTGCAGAACCCAGGAACCGTGTAAAGGCCCCCAGGGGCCCCCTGGGCGGGGCCCCGCAAACGGCTGCCAAATTTGCTGGGTCCATCCGACCCTTGGTCCGAGATAAAATAACCCCGGGAAAGGAAAGGTGATTGATGGAAAGGCACTTTCCCCAATTTGGGTCAAGGTTTTTGTCGGGGCCTGTAGCACTTGGCGGACTGAAGGGGGTGAGTCTCAAGATCAGGGAAATATATCAATGTCGTCCCGGTAGACCACGACACAATAGAGAAGACCCTGAAGACATCATTAACGAACTCCTGGGAAAACGGGAAGGGGCATTACAAGGGCCGAAAGGGATCACCAGGACCAAAGGCCGTCTCTGGTTTGAAGGCCGTCTTTCCCCTCAACGCCCTTGCGTTTCCGGGCCAAATTGTAGGCCCCTCCAGACCATTTGGAAAACCCTTGCGCCCCTTTAAATCGAAAGTTCTTGATCAAGTTTGAGGGGACTGGTTTTTTTTCGTGATCTTTTTCAGACCCCGTATCGATCAGGGCCGTAAGACCGTCCTTCTTTTCCACGAAGAAGAATCCTGCTCCCGCGGGAGAAGAGGACTTTTTAAATAAATCCTTTCTGAAAATTTTTCCGGGGTTTCTCAGACAGGCTTGAGCTCAGGAACGGGTAAGGGTAGATTCCCCCGAGGAGGAAAACCGGGCAAAATCAATCGGGGAATCATATGGCGATGTGGGGCAAGGCTCTCTTTCTTCCGGAAAAGACATCAAAAACCCGATATGACGCGGGGAACCCGCTAAGGTTTAGACTGTACCGAGAAAACGGGAAGCACTGGGCAGGTGCCACCAAACAGCGGACAACATCTGGCCCCCCGCAAAACTTCCCCCTCTGCCACAAGCACCGGGCATGTTGCTGCAGCCACGAAACCCAATAGGTGGGCGGGAAAACCGGGGAACCATAGAACGACTCTCTTTATGCAGTGCTCCAATTTGAAGGAAAAAGTGGCTCCGAAAAGGTAACGGACTAATCGCGAGGATCCCCCACTGACGGGGGGATGGATAGGGGTTTCCCAGGAAACCACGGGAAAATTGCGTTTAACACCACGGCAAACGTCCCCCCGAAGTTTCCCCCCAACCAGATCCAGGGAAAGGGGAAGCTTGAAAGGGGTCCCGGCTTCCGTGCTACCAGACGGGGATTTCAACAGGGGAGAGACTGCACACCCCCAGGGGGACCTCTCCCACGTGGGCCCAGGGGCGCCTCTCCCCCGGGCCCCCGCGGGCGGACATCAACCCCTAGGAAAGTTCAGGGGTGCCACAGTAGAGACAAAGGTTTTCCTTACGCCGTTGGTCAAATTCCTGCGGATCCCGGTGGGGTCTATCCACGGGGAGGCCCTTCCACGCTGGCTGGGAAGGAGGGTGTGGGGGCCTAAAACACCGGGGCAGGAGGGGTAGCGGCGGGTAGACTGGTTCTTTCTTCTTTTGGGGAGCTCCCACGCCCTTTTAAAGCGATATCAATCCGTTACCAAATGGGTGAGCTCGCTAAAGAAACATAGAGTCCCCCGGCGACAAGCATCCCTTAAACTGCCTGGGAGGCCCTTCTTGAAAGGGCCACAATGCTGCATCGTTCCAAGCCAGCCCGTGCTAGTGGGGAAATGCACGGGGTAGTCCCCCCCACGGGGGCTTCCCTTCTGCGGTTTTAACAGGGGGTTTTTTTTAGCAGACGAAGCGCGGCAGGGTCTTCGAAGACCCACGGAAATTCCTTTTGAAATGTCACCTCAGCGGACCGGGTCGCCCAGTCCCAGAGAGGAGTTACCCAGGGCCAGGGGGTTTCCGGGGAGGAGACTGACCACAAAGGGCCCCTTTTGGGTCTTTCCGAAGGGAACTGACCCCGCCAATTTTCCCATGGAGGGGGCACTGGGGGATGAAGCCCCTGCAGGCCTTGGGTCCCCGTCAACTTTTTTCGGCATGGGCCAACGGGGCTTTTGACAAACGGAGTGACTGCCACGGGAAAACCACTGCAGCCGACGCTGCGCGAGTGGCGATGAGCTGCTGCATCAGGAGGAGACTGCTCGAGCTGCTGTGTTGCGCCGATCGTTTTGATTGCTTGACCCCGACGGGGGGATGTTTTGGGGACCTGGGAAAGGGAAACCCCGGGACCGGCCGGAAAAATTACGTAACGGTCGGAGGGGGATCCTTGGGCCACCGCAGGGGATGGGGAAGCCCACCCAAGGGGGGTGGAATCTAAGTGGGTTTTCCCGTATTTACCAAGCCCGCCGCAAAGGGGGGATGGACTTGCTGCGCGGGGGTTCACCAGGTCCTACCACTGGGGGCCCCTTTCCTGCGGGGCGCCAAGGTAGGGGGGGTACGAACGGCAGTAGGCTCGAGCGGGGACAGGCAAGAAGGGCAGGGGACCGGGGAGGTTTTTTTAAAAAAGAAGGGAAAGGGCAGGGCAGGGGGCAAGGTTCGGGTCGGGAAACAAGCCCAGGGTTCGGTACACGGGAGGCAAAACAAACATCTGGAACGCTTTCCCAATAGGGATGTCACAAAACCGGCAAAGGCCCCCTGGGGAAAGGCTGGGCTAAAATAGGACATGCCCGGGAATTCCAATTACCGCGCACTGTCCCTTTAAATCTCAACTGCCGGCGCGCGCCCCTAAGGGGGGGCGCCGCGCAAAGCCCCGGGGAACCAAGACGGACGGGGGAAAGGGGCTGGCCGGGTGATCACTGGGGGGCCCCGGGCAGCGGGAGAGCGGACCCCGACCCAGGTGCGGGACGGGGGGCCGCTCAAGTCGGGGCCCCGGGGCGCCTGCGACCCGGACGAGGGCACGGGGCATCTGTTTACAAAGAAAATCAATAGTTAGGGGGTTTTTGGGATTGCGGCTGCATCTTTCCCCCCACGCAAACTGATTTTGGGGACATTTGCACTCACAAAACCCTAACTCTATAACAGGATATATAAATTTAAACAGAGTGCTTGGATTTGCTAAATCATACTCGTGCCCAAAATACGTTTTTTTTTTTTCATATTTGGGGGGGGGGGGGTAATTTTATAATACTGTACACAGTCTCCAATTCTCCTTTCTCCTGTACAAAGAAATATATTCTAAATAGGGGTTGGTTGTTGAAAATTATACTCAGTGGAGAAGACTTTTTTTACAGTTCTAGGGGGTCAGGAACTTGAAGTTCTTGGGCCCTGGTGCAAAAAGTGAAATGGGGCTCTTGCCGGTTACCATGTGCCATTTCCACTACCGGTGTCTTCTTATGTGTCAAAGTTTTTTTTTGGCCCCCTCAGGATGCAGGGCCCCCTAGCAGCTGATACCGCTGAACCTCCCATAGTTACGCCCCAGCTTGCAAGCTGTCCTCATCTTTTCAGTTAGCCATTGAAAGGAATTAAATATTTTAGCCTCTCAATTATTTTCTGTCACTCTTCGAGACAAATTTTCTTCGCTAGGTTGTTCCATGTATCCAGTTTACTGTTATGGATGCTAATTATAGCTTCACAGGTATAAAACTTAACCCGAACATCTCCCAATGACATTAATGGGGTTCGAGTTCGAATCAAACCTGAAACCGAACACCACTACGGTAAGAAGTTCGAATCGAACTCTAACATTTTGCTGTTCGCTCATCTCTAATCAGCACCCACTTTATGCTTGTTCTTTGTGTTTGTTTGCTCTTAGATGCTCTTGTTGTAGGTTTATGAACCAGATTAAAACTATAGAGGGTTGAATTGATGGTAGCACCTATAACATCTGCAGTAGAATGAATTGTAGATCATGGTATGCAATGTATTGTATTGAATGTATCTGTTGCAAATTAGGTAGTGTAGGATGCACAACTGGTAAAACAAAGGATAGAGTGCATGAACATATGTATGGTATATCCTGTGCAGATGTGGGAAATGTGGCAAATGTCTCATAATGAACATCACAATGGCATGTCAGTGTTATTAAATTTTCTCATTGAAAGGGTCTCAAGGTCCTCATGTGGTGGAGACCATAGGAGAGCTCTTTTTAACAGAGAGGGCTAATGAATCCTTATCTTAGGAACATGTTTTCCACAAGGTATAAACTACAGTACAAATTATTAATAATTGTGTTTTATACTGCCTTCCATCGAAAGATCAGTAGACTTCCCAGTGTGGTTCTAGAATGATCTTCCTTTTACATATTACTATGATTCCTACTAAAGATCAAGTTGAATCTTTCTTCAAGAGATCAGTATGGTTGCTAGAATTGGTCCAGTGGCACCTTATTTCTAGAGATCAGTATAGTTCCTAGAATGGGTCTAGTGGAACCTTTCTTCTAGAGATCAGTATCGTTCCTGGAATAGGTCTAGAGATCAGAATCATTACTGGAATAGGTCTAGTGACACCTTAATTCTAGAGATCAGTATGATTCATAGAATGGGTCTAATGGAACCTTACTTCTAAAGATCGGTATGGTTTATTGAATAAGTCTAATGTCACTTTATTTCTAGAGGTCAGTATGGCTCCTAGAATGGGTCTAGTGGTAGCTTTCTTCTAGAGTTCAGTATAGTTCCCAGAATGGGTCTAGTAGCACCTTACATCTAGAGATCAGTATGGTTCCTACAATGAGTCTAGTGGCACCTTTCTTCTAGAGATCAGTATGGCTTCTAGAATAGGTCTAACGGCACCTTATTTCTAGAGTTCAGTATGGTTCCTAGAATGGGTCTAGTGGTACCTTTCTTCTAGCAATCAGTATAGATCCCAGAATGGGTCTAACAGCACCTTACTTCTAGAGAACAGTATGGCTCCTACAATGGGTCTAGTGGCACCTTTCTTCTAGTGCTCAGTATGGTTCCTGGAATGGGTCTAGTGGCACCTTACTTCTAGAGATCAGTATGGTTCCTGGAATGGGTCTAGTGGCACCTTATTTCTGGACATCAGTACAGTTTCTAGAATTGGTCTAGTGGCATCTTTCTTCTAAAGTTCAGTATGGGTCCTAGATTGTGTCTAGTGGTACCTTTCTTCTAAAGTTCAGTATGGTTCCTAGAATGGGTCTAGTAGCACCTTACGTCTAGAGTCCAGTATGGTTCTTACAATGGGTCTAGTGGTATCTTATTTCTAGAGATCAGTTTGGTTCCTGGAATGGGTCTAATGGCACCTTTCTTCTAGAAATCAGTATGGCTTCTAGAATAGGTCTAACGGCACCTTATTTCTAGAGTTAAGTATAGTTGCTAGAATGGGTCTAGTGCTACCTTTCTTCTAGCAATCAGTATGGATCCCAGAATGGGTCAAACAGCACCTTACTTCTAGAGATCAGTATGGTTCCTACAATGGTCAGTGCATCTTATCCTAGAGTCAGTATGGTTTCTGGAATGGGTCTAGTTCACCTTGCTTCTAGAGATCAGTATGGTTCATTGAATGGTTCTAATGGCACCTTATTTCTAGAGGTCAGTATGGCTTCTAGAATGAGTCTAGTGGTACCTTTCTTCTAAAGTTCAGTATGGTTCCTACAATGGGTCTAGTGGCACCTTTATTCTAGTGATCAGTAGGGTTCCTGGAATGGGTCTAGTAGCACCTTTCTTCTAGAGATCAGTATGGTTCCTAGAATGGGTCTAACAGCACCTTATTTATAGAGTTCAGTATGGTTCCTAGAATGGGTCTAGTGCTACCTTTCTTCTAGCAATCAGTATAGATCCCGGAATGGGTCTAACAGCACCTTACTTCTAGAGATCAGTATGGTTCCTGCAATGGGTCTAGTGGCACCTTATTTCTAGAGGTCAGTATGGTTTCTGGAATAGGTCTAGTGGCACCTTATTTCCAGAGGTCAGTATGGTTTCTGGAATAGGTCTAGTGGCATCTTTCTTCTAGAGATTAGTATGGTTCCAGTTTCATCTTTATTTACTCATACATTCTTTTTTTCAGGTCACCATGATACTAAGTAGTTCAGTAAAACCAGAAGTATATTTCCCATTGGGTTTTTCTCTTGTGTCTTATTCCACATATTGAAACCTAATGAAACTTAATGCTTCTTTCAGATCTTTTTATCTTCATTTCAACATGACTCTCGTGTCTTGTCTGGTATCTTGCGTCTTCCACATTGCATCTTCTACATTCAAGTCCCATTTTTCTCACACATCAATGATCTTGACCTTGTTATCATTGCTTCCATCCTGTTGTTCTGGATTTACCAGTTGCAAGCTCGAGAGCCTTCAGATTTAGAGGAAGGAGATATATTAATTAGTTCTGTTCTACCATTTAATTTCAATGAAGAGATCCCAAAAAACAATTTCACACTTTTTCCTCTCCAAGGAGATTGTAGCAAGTATGTCTTCTCTTCCTTGTCTTATTTGTGTCTGTGTGCAATCAAACTCACAACCTTGCAGTCTCCATAGACAAATAGTGATAGTATTATGGGATATAAAGAAGAGCCCTGACTATCGACATGGCAGTGGACACGGTCCTAGAAAGCCGACTCAGCCTCAAGTCAGTTTGTGAAATTTTTCATTTGATAGATTTGCCCGGTCACCTGTGTTGCTATTGTGAAGTGGAGGCATCTAGGAGTATCTACAGAGTGGTAGACTACTTAAATTCACAGGGACATTTTGCTAACTGTTGAAATGCCAGATAAATGAAAATTGCCTGTCCTCTGAAGGTGGCCACACTGTATAAGTAGAGGTAGGGTAGTCAGAGTTAAAATGTGCAGAGGTTGGGTTCACACCAATATGGGTTGGCACATTGTTACTCCACCACTCTTTTGGGTACTACCCTATTTTCTTCCAGGTTTTCTTCCACTTTTTGGAACCCAGCTGTTGGCACAAGAATGGTAGGTTTTGTATGCATGACTGACCACTTTCCTGCCCAACAGGAGTATTAGGTGTTAAGGAGTAGACTTGGTTGACCAGATCTAAATGGCTGTAGGTGTTTCACTCCTTGTAGTTTCATGGAGTGCATCAAAAGCTTTCCTAGTGTACCAGGCCACCACTGACACTTAGGGGCAGTCTGATTGGTTTCTATGGGCAACACAGTGAGTTTTAGACCTAGACAGTTTTCATACATGTGGCCCTTAGGCTATGTTCACACGGTGTAATTGTGGGGCATATAGTACGGCCTGCAATTACGCCGGGTGTTTGGGAGTCACGTTGATACGCGTGTACTCCCGTGACACGGGGGGGCCGGAAGCCCGGCGGCCCCTTTGACAGTTATTACTTGCGGCGGGTATTCGCCGCAAGTAATTGACATGTCACTTATCTCCCTGCGCGGACAATACGATCGTCTTGGGGTGTGTAATGGCTGAACAGCTCCCCGAGAGGTGTTCTGAATTGTTCTTTTATATGGATGCTATTTATAACTCAACAGAAGAAATCATCCAGATCACAGAGTGAGGAGGCACGCGTAGTTGGGAGTACCAACAGAGAGTTCAGATGGGGTGCACCTAAATGATCAAAGCATTTCCTTGTATGATGTGCAGGACAGGATTGAATGGGCTCTGTTACTACCTGGTGGGGGAATGGAGGGCAGTGTAGATATATCTGCATACCTGATGGTGGTTAATGTTCTTATGTGAAGAGCCAGTGGTTGGTACATGCTAGCAATTGTTCTGAGAAAAAATATGTAGAAGTGTAATACATGGAGTAAAGGGGTTTCCCACCAAGTAAAATGTGATAAGCTTTCAAATTAAATAATAAACATTTTCGCCCTTTGTCATTATTAAAAATTCTGCACCATTTTTGTATTAGCTTCCACATTAGTGATCCATAGTGTACAGCTTGTCTCCAGGGGATACGATCAGTGACAAGAGCTCCTCAGTCCAGGTCGCACATCACCTCTACTCTTAGGCAGCTACTGTTGGTCTATTCACTGCCCTGTAATCACACATGTCAAATAGTCTAACAAAAATGGGAATCTAGCAAGAAAACCAAGAGTGACTTTTAATAACTATATTTACTGTTTTGTCATAGGCAAACTTAAACTCTCTCAGTTCTCTATATTTAAAACTCTAAAACTTAACTTTTATTATATATAACATTTAACCTCTATACACACTATTTTAAAAACCTGATTTCTAACCTCTCAAATTGTCCCTTTCTAATTGTGAAGGAATAACTCCTTTTCTATTATCAAGTCTGGTGGAGCCCCACCTATTAACAGGGAAACCCTACAGTGATTTGCTAGCTCCAAAAAGGAATCCCAAACATCTTACTTTGGCAGTCATCCCTAATCTAATGTGCATGAAATATATAAGGTTTCCTTGTGAGACCCTCTGCAGCAAGTAACACAGTAGAGTAGACAGTAGAGTAGAGAGAGGTGAAAAATCACAACTTAAAATGTCATACCTGACCTCCCCAACATGTTTCACCAGCTAAACTGGCTTCATCAGGGGATAGAGGTTAAATGTTATATATAATAAAAGTTAAGTTTTAGTGTTTTATAGATTGAGAACTGATAGAGTTTAAGTTTGCCTATGGCAAAACAGCAAATATAGTCTGTAATCATACACACTCACTGCTCAGCGAATGTTCAATCCCAGATGCTGTCATTCTACTCCCGTCCTCTGAACTCCTTAGTAATCACAGACACTCACTGCTGAGCGAGTGTTCAACCCCAGGTGCTGTCATTCTGTTCCCGTCCTCTGAACTCCTTAGTAATCACACACACTCACTGCTGAGCGAGTGTTCAACCCCAGGTGCTGTCATTCTACTCCAGTCCTCTGTACTCCTTAGTAATTAGTCAAACAGTGCAGATAAGCCTTTTTCATCCCCTCACAATGAAACAAGAAGTGCCATTCAGGTATGTGCATTGAGAAAAAAAGAATCCACATGTTCGGCTCCTGCAGGCGTTTGAACCTACAGCCCCTATGCTGAAAGGCAGAAGTGCTAAGCACTCAGCTATATTGTATTTTTACAGTAACTGACCTTTGTTTGACTAGAGGCTCAGGAGTGAGCACACTGTGGTGAAAGGCATGGTGATGTCAAGCCTGCTGGGTCATATGCTATGCAGTTCAAAAAAATCATACACACCTCCTTTTCAATACAGTGACAGCTGAAGAGAGGACTAGAAGGACATAAAATGCCTTTGTGGTAAAACCCGTTTAATAAAGTTGTGGCCGACCCCCACCCCACAATTTTATTTTGTCGGTGTAATTTATTTCAGAGCTTTAGCTACACGTCTACCTGGGGGGTTCCCTTGCTATTAATGGAGGGTGTGTTAGATGTTCCCTGTAATCCTGTGTGATGTAAATTTCAGGAAGGGCAGATGCACATAAGCCTAAGATCCGCATTCACAGTGCCAAGTGTTGGTTTGAGTGGTGTAAAGCATGTGGGTTCCACATAGTTTTGGTCATATATCAAAGTTCTCTATTTATTTGTACATTTTGTCTATCATTGTCATTTCAGGTATTATATTGATTTTTTCCAGCAGCTCCAAGTCATACGCTTAACAATCAGAGAGATTAACAGGAATCCCAAGCTCCTACCAAACCTGACTTTAGGTTTCCAAATGTATGACCCCATGTTCTAAAACCCTAAAAAAGACTGGAAGCACCTTCAAGATTGTAACTGGTCACGATCCGGGTATTCCTAATTTTTCTTGCCATCAATGGTTACGTGTGCCGGCCATCATTGGTCATGCAATCTCCTCATACTCCATTCTCAACGCTCAGATTCTGGGGCTTTATAGATTCCCTCAGGTAAAATCGAGAGTTCTATTGTAAAAAATTACATGGATACAATAGTCTAATTTTCAAAAACATCTGATGGACAACTTGGAAACATAGAGATGAGTCTATTGACCGGTAAAAGGGAGAAAAGTTGGATTTAATCCACCCATTTTTTTTCTACATTCTATAGACCACAAGAAATAAATTGGTTCCCTCAATTGTAATTTGGTAGGAATATTACATGTTTGTAGTGTTCTAGGTGATCTAGACTACAAGAGATGTGCTCAATAGAGATATGTTTAGTCATCTGGCTTTGAGGGTTGGGGAAACTGCCTCCACTACCTGAAGGTTGTCTATAACCTACATCTATCTATCTATCTATCTCATATCATTATCTTATCTATCATCTATTATCTATCTATCTATCTATCTATCTATCTATCTATCTCATTTATTTCTATTTATCTTATCTATCTTTATATTTATCTATCTATCTATCTATCTATCTATCTATCTATCTATCTCATATCTATCTCTCTATCTAATATTTATCTCAGTCTCTCTCTATTTATCTGTCTCATATCTATCTCAAATATATCTACAGTTGCTAGAAAAAGTAGCAACTCCTTTTTTAAATGACATCATTCCACTCTTTTGTTGCTTTCCTTATGTGCTTTATACTCATTTTGTATTATCCAACATCTCTTTAGCTTGAGGTAATGGACTTTTGCCCTTACATTCTCCTGCAAAATGTTTTCTTGCACCTTTGAATTCACTGTTCTCTAATGACCCCACGTGTCTAGATCCTGAAGCAGACTCAGCAGACTCAAACCATGTTGACCCCTTCACCATGCTTCACGGCTGGGATGAATGAATTAAAGTTAATCAATAAGTTATATCTTCCACTAAAGTGATGCCAATAAAAATATAACATATCTTACAAAAACAAGCTCTCATACAGCTAATCTGAAAAAAAATATTTATGATGGTGATATAAAAATGAAAAACATGCGTGGTCCTTAAAGGGGTTGTAGCATTTCATTGAATGGTCTTCAGAATAAGGGGACAGTGAATACTAGCAACTTTGCAATTGGGTGTCATTAGCAAAGCTGTCTTGTTATCACAGGATCCCTTTTCTTCTGTTTCTGTTTACAATGATTCCAGTCCTGGTTGGATCCTTCTCCTTGCATTCACCAGCTGAGAGCTCATTTAATTTGTTGGCCCCCGGTCGGCCGTATTCCCGGAGCTTGCATTCCTGAATCTCACTCAAAGTAAAGGACCGGCACATTTTCACTCTTCACAGCCAGAAGAAACAGAATAACACTGCAGGGCTTCTACAATCAGAAAAAAGCACAATTGTGCCTAAACATAGAAGGAGCATTAAGGGCTTTAGAGATTTCACTTGCCCCAGCTCTGGAGGAGTTTATACAAGATGGATTCCCAAATTTTAAAAATGAATACAAGCCTTGGGTATGTAAACAGCTCTTACAAAATACGAACTGCATAGGGGGAGACCCAGTGACGTGGGGGGGGGGGGGGGGGGACACACCGGGGCCAGCATGAACCGTGAAGGGGGGGGGATGATGTCATCCCTTCGGTTAAGAAACACCCAGCTGGGAGGGTAAGAAACGCCTCTGGATTTGAGCTGAGAAGCTGGAGAGCACAATGGAACAGCCAAACTGATGAAGGGATATATCCCCTTTAAGGAGGTGTACTCACCATGCTGTTTCACAGCCAGCTGCAGGCTCCACTTTCTGGTCAGGTTGTGGGTGGTTCTACAGCTTAAGGCTCCCACTTGCTGTCCAGGCTGTGGACAGTTCTACAGCTTTGAGCTTCCACTTTCTGTCCAAGCTGTGGGTGGTTTTACAGTTTTAGAGTCACACTTCCTGGTAAGGCTGTGAGTGGTTCTACAGCAGTGCTTGATAATTCAGCTCTGCTATTACTAGCTTAGCACATTAGTGATGGAGGGGTCTAAACAGCAGGGCAGAAGGATACACGTTTT
>JAODAL010024268.1:0-60930 GCA_025379985.1 Phyllomedusa bahiana | reverse complement strand
GCCGCCCCCCCTGTCGGGAAAAATCCCATAGAAAGAAAGGGGACAGCCCCCCTTATGGGAACCCCCCATAGAACAGAAGGGGAGAAACAGCGCCCCCTGAAACTGGGAACTCCCAAGAAAAGGAGAACACACCCCCTGTACTGGGAACTCCATAGAACGAATGAAGAACACAGCAAATCCCCTTGAAAACGGAACCCCAAAAGAACAGAATGGAACCCAAGCCTCCCCTTAGGGGAATCCCATAAAAAATAAGGAGAACAGGCCCCCCCGTATGGAAACCCCCCATAGACGAATGGAGACCCCCTTTCCCTGTAGGGATTCCATTGAAGAAGGAGAAAAAGCGCTCCCCTGTACTGGGAACCCATGAACAGAAGGAGAACAAGCGCTCCCCTGTACGGGGGAACTCCCTAAAACAGAAGGGAAAAACAACGCTCCCCTGTATGGGAAACTCCCTTTGAACAGAAAAAGAACACAGCCTCCCCTTACGGGGAAACTCCCATAGAACAAATGGAGAACACAGCGCCCCCCCTGTCGGGAAACCCCTTAGAACAGAAGGAGAAAAGCGCTCCCCTGTACTGGGAACCCCCATAGAACAGAATGGAAAACAAGCGCTCCCTTTTACGGGAACTCCATAGAACAGAATGGGAACAAGCGCTCCCTTACGGGAACTCCCATAGAACAAAAGGAAACACAGCGCTCCCCGTATGGGAACTCCCATGAAAAATGGAGAAACACAGCGCTCCCCGTATTGGGCCCTCCATAAAAACGAATGGAAAAACAAAGCCCTCCCCTGTACTGGGAACTCCCATAAAAACAGAATGGAGAAACAAGCGCTCCCTGTACGGGGAAAACCCCCCCAAGAACAAAGGGGAAAAACAAAGGCCCCCCGTCCCGGGGAACTCCCATAAAAAACAGAATGGGAAACAAAGGCCCCCCTTTGTACTGGGAACTCCCAAAGAAAAAAAGGGAAGAAAACAGCCTCCCCTGGGGGAACTCCCATAGAACAGAAAAAAAAGAGAACACAGCGTCCCCTGACGGGAATTCCCATAGAACAGATGGAGAAAAAACACGCGCTCCCTGTACGGGAACCCCCCATAAACGAATGGAGAGAAAACAGCGTCCCCTGTAGGGGAACCCCCTAGAACGAATGGAACTCTTTTTTATTAATTATAAAAGAGGAACATAAAAAAAAGCTCTTTGCCAAATATAAACTATAACGAAACAACTTCAATGGTTTTGGAAAAAGAACCCCGGGGATTCAGTTAAACTATGAAACACAATCACCCCAATCGAAAAGCCCTTCCACCGCAACACTATATAATACATTTATTTTTTTATTTATTTTTCCTCTTTCCCTTCTCTATCTAGAAAAAACCCCCGCTGGCCCCCCCACACAACGTCATTATTTACATATTATACAAATTTACATATACGATTACATATTTTCATATTTAAAATTTACTTTTTTACAAAGGTTTTTCCCTCCATGTCCTTTTTTTTCTTTTTTTTTTTCTCATGAAAAAATAATTACAACAAATAGAAAAAACCCCCAGAAGGTTGTAACCCAAAAAATCACAAATGCCAAAAAATGCCAAACCCCCCAAAATTCCCAACCACTTCCCTTTTCCATTCAAGCCCCCAAAAGCAAGCCCTGTGTCCAAGCCCCTCGCCCAAAGTACCCATAAAGGGGGCCAATCCTTCACCAAAAAGGTTTCCCCTGTCCCCCCCCAAAAACCTATCACTTCCCCCCCCCTTATTTTAAATAAAAATTAAATATTATTTTTATTTACCCTACCCAACACAAAACCCATATATACACAGAAATTTACGAAAAAAAAAACACTTTTCCCTCCAAGCAAAATAAAGTTGGGGTTTTGTAAGCCTTTCACCTTTCTTTTCTAATAAAGAAAAACCAAAAAAAAAAAGCTACGTGTCTTAAAGTTTTAGCCCTTCACCAAAAAAGGGGAAAGTTTTTAAAAGGTCAGGGAACTTTCCAAAGGTAAAGACCCCCCCAAAGAGAAGAAGCTCTGGAAAGCCCCCAACCCCCCAAAAACTCCCCGAGCGCATTTTTCCCCCAGGTCGTCAAAATTGTCCCTTTCCTCACCTCCCCAACGGAAGGTATTTTTTTGTCGCGTTCGCTTCTAAACTCCGTCCCGGCATCACTTTTTTGGTGAAAACCACCACTGCACAAAAACTAAAATTTAAAGTGCAAAGGCCCCTTCCTCCCGGGGTCTTTAAAACCCCCCTGGGCCCCAAAATTCAGAAATTAAAGAGAGGCCTCCACCCTTATGGAACTCCCAAACCCTTTTTTACACCTCTTATTGTGGGGGAAATTGGAGCGGAAATGCCCCAATGTTTTTCCAGCATGTTGGCCACTCCCCCCCGGGGGACACCCCCTTTATCCCGGGTTTTGGAAACCTTCACATTGCCCCTTTTCATATAGCCTTCCATGGAAAGAAAACGTGTAGGGGACCCCCCTGCGCCCTTTGCCCCGGGTCGCGGCGGCCCCCTTTTGCCCCTGCTCCCAAAAGGAAAGCCCCGTCCCGCACGTGGGGTTTTGGGGGCCCCGCTCATGCCCCCTTGCCCCGCCGGCGTTCCTTACCCCGGCCACGCTCCTGCTCCCCTGTCTTCAGTTCCCGGCGCGTGGCTCCCCCCGCTGGGGCCCCCGGCGCGGGGCCCCGGCTTTTTTAAAATTTTAAAAGGGGGCAGGCCCCCGGAAAATTGGTTCTTTTCCCGGGGGCACTGCTCCTTTTTAGTCCGGCCTTTTCCCCGGCCGGCCCTCCCCGGATCCTTGGTGTATTTTTCCCAGGGGGAAAAGTTTTTCCAGAGCGTTCTTGCGCTTTTTCATTTAAAGGGTTTGTCCCGGACCCCCTGTTTTCGTTTACTGCCCAAAGAACCTTGCCGCATGCCCGGGACCTCCTGCTTGTCTCCCGTTACGAACTAGAGCCCGCCTGTCCTGCCCTTTCCTTTCCCTGTTTTAACGACCACGGCCTGCCGCCGTTATGAAACCTCCCCCATTTGGGCCGCCCCCGCAGGCAATTTCCCCCCCAGTGGTAGTGACCTGGGGAAACCCCCCGGGCAGCAAGCCCCATCCCGCTTTGCGTCGGGCTCTGGTGAAAAACCGGGGTCCCATTTAAATTTCCAATCCCCCCAAAGTGGATCCCACCCCCGGGCCAAAAACGGGTAGGTTTCCGGGCCATGGATCCCGCCAAGGTGCCCGTTCCCCGCTGGCGGATCTGAAAACCCATGTTGCTCCCCCAGCCCTCAGAAACCTCGGTAAAACAGGCGCAGCGCCCCTCACCCAGCTTTAAAACCATGTTGAAAGGAAAAACCCCGTAAACCGGCCCGGCAGCAGCACCCTTTTCGCAAGTTTCCAAAGCGGTTTTTCCCTTTGCCTCTGGGTTTCCCGGGGGGCTTTTGGGGGGGGCCCAAGCTTGTCTGTGCCCCCTTTCCAAGTTCGACAGGAGACCCGAAACTCTGCGGGGGGTTCATCACCCAATGCTCTTATGCCGTGGAGCTGATAAACTGATAGTTCCTTTTCCGAGGGGGCAAAGGGTTTGGTTTTTCGTGGTCAGCCCCTGCCCGGGGGAAACCCCGGGGGGCTTGGCTACACCTCTATGGGCCCAAAAAAACCGATCCAGTGACGGCGGATCAACAGTCATTTTCAGCGATTTCCGAAACGTCTTTAAAGGAACCAGCCCTTTGCTTCTCCCCCTGAGACACCCCTCAAAAAACTTACGCCGGGGGGGCCCTGCCCCTGAAAGGGGACTATGGGGTAATTTCCCCGCCCCTTTTACCCTACCCCAAAAATTTTTTGGAAACGGGGCCCGCGTTGTGTGTTTCCTTCCCAAGAAAGGGTCTAACCCGGGAATTTTTAAGGCGTCCGGGCCGTGGGGAAAACCTTCCGTTTTCCCCCTTCAGTGACCTAAACCGGGTTAAAAAAATTGCTTTGAATCCGCTTCCTTGAACGGGAGGAAAAAAAACTTGGGGGAAAGAGCATCTGTAGCCCAACCTCGCGGTTTCTCGCCGGCCCCCCGGGTTCCAGAGTCCCCCCCGCGCCACAGACCCCCAAAACACCACCCGAGGGAGCCCTGCAAATTGATCGGGCCCCCGTCTTTCAAAAAACAGGATTTGGGCCCAGGGGGGCAAAAAAACTTGTCCCTTTCCTTCCCTGTGGCAGCCCGGAGAAAATTTTCGGAAAAAATTCCCCCCAAGCGTCCCAACCCGGGCGGGAAACTTCCGCCCTAGGTTCTGTGGGAGAGGCATTCTAGGTGAAACCTCCCCCTCCCCCAGGGCCTTTTGTTGCCTGTGCAGGTGTGTCGGGACTGGTTCAGGGTTCCAAGTTCCAGCGTTTCTGGCCCTCAGGCTCCCGGGAACTTCTACCCCCCCCAGTTCTAGTGAAAGAGATCGGTTCCCAAAGGGTTGGTTGGAAAAAAACCCGTTTGTAAACCCAAAACCCGTCAGGGGGGAGCTTTTTGGACCCCCACCCGTTGGTCCCCAAAGCCCTGTCCCTCCCCGTGGGGGCGCTGCAAAAGGGAAGAAATCTCCTCAAATGTTTTTGCCCTCCTCATCACCCGGTCCCCCCTCGGACCCCCAATGGCTGCGGTTTCCCTCCCCTTTTCCCGGATTGGTTTCGGGAGAGGGTGATTTCGTTGGGGGGTCCCAACGCTTTCGGGGGGCTGCGGTTTGGTGGCACTCCCCCGGTGCTTTCCGCTCTCGCCTAAAACCCCCCCGGGGGAGCGCCTCCCCGGGGCTCCCGCTCAAAAATACCGGGGAGTACGCCGATTTTTTAAATTTTGGAGGGAAAAAAGAAAAAGGGGTCTGCCCCCCGAATGCCCTTTCGATTGCCCAATGATTTTATTGCCAGGAACCAGCCCCTCCCCGGGGCCCGAGTCTACCCTCGTGGGTTTTCCTGAGCCCCAAGGGCCTTGCCCGAGTAACCCAGGGGAAATTAGGAGAGGGTTCACCCGGGAAAAGCCCTGTCCCCCGGGGGTGGGGGGTTTCCCTTTTTCGTTAAAAAAGGGAAAAGGTTGGTACCTTACGGCCCTGCATGGGGACTACGGGGTTTTTGAAAAAGATCACGGTGAAAAAACCCCCGTTCCCAAACTGGGGTTGATCACGGAACTTTTGGGGCCCGCTGCAGGGCGCAAAGATTTCTCTAAGGGGAAATCTGAGAGGGGCCCTACAAATTGGGTTTCTGAATTCGCAAGGGGCCCGGAATGAAGGGAAAGGGCCGGCCCTTAAAACACCAGGGAGGGCACTTTGATTTACCTGGGGTTCCCCCTTGGGAAATGTTGCAATGCCTGCCGTCTTTCAGGGGGGCTAGGGGAATGAGGGCCCTTAGGGACCTCTTCCAACCTGCGGGGGTGGTTACCTTGATGCCCCACCCTGGTGTTCTCCCCCTGACCCGGGGACCCCCCCGCAGCCATTTTTTCGGGGGTACGGGGAGGGCCCCGGGAAAACCCCCTGTACACCAAGTGGAAAAAGTGAATTTTTCCCCATCAGAAAGGCCATCCTTTTTCGGGGGGTTTAGTAACCCCCCCAAAGGCCTACGGATGGACCGCAAAATTTTTTTCCTCCCGTTTTTTGGCAGGGGGGCCACCCCCGTCGGGCTACGGGTATCCAGCGATTTTTTGGGCTTCTGAAAAACTATTTTTCCCCAGTTCATCCCTTACTTCTCTACGCGGGTTTGGCCCCCGATAGTAGCTCCCCACCAAGAAAACGGCCCCCAATCCACGCAGCGGGGCCCGGCCCGGGCCGAGGAGGAAATTTTTCGAAGTCAAATCCCCCTTTCTTTTAGGGGCCTCTACCCTTTGCAGTCTGGATTCTACAAAACCCCTTCCCACAGTGGGGGTTTAATCCTCTGTCGGACCCGGAGCGGGTTCTTGGGCCAAAAAAGGGCCCAGGGGTTTTAAGGGGACTGAAAACGTGCGGTTTCCCTTCTCCAAGATCTTCTTTTCTGCCGAGGGAATTACACGTTTGGGGGGAACCCCGGGAAAGCTACTAGCCAAAAAAAATTGGCGCAAAGGGAAAATGGGGGTTATCTGCTGGGGGGCCCCCCCTTTTTCCCCATCCTTTTATCTATTCGGACCCAAGAACCCCCAATATCTGCGGGACGGCCCTCAGCGATTAACCCACGCCAGGTAGGTGGTTCGCTCTTCTTTTTAAAGGTTCGTTTTTTAAGATCCATTTCGGGGCGGCGGAAGAATTTTAAAGAGTGCCCGCCCTCCCCCGTCCCTTCCGCGGGGTGGGTGAGGTTACTTTTCATGGGCACATAACCCACCAGGGCCCCTTTCATTGGCAGCCCCGTGGACCTCAAAAAGGGGTTCCCCCGGGGGAAGGACTTATGTGCGACCTGCTCCCCGCTAAAGTATTTAAAATGGGGACATTTGCTCATTTGGGGGCTGGCCATCCTGGGGGCCCCCAAGGACCTTCCACCTGAAAATCCCAGTTCTTTTTGGTGGCCTGAGCTTGAAAGGGCGTTTAAAGGGCTTCGTTTTTGTCTTGTGACTCCCTTTTGCCCCCCAAAAAGGAAAGGGCCCCTTTACAAGCCCGGGAGGCCCCACTTTTAAACCCCCTCCCCATTTCCAAAATCAAAACCTTGGGCCCCATTTCCATGGACTTCGTAAAAAGACCTCCCTTTCCGGGGTTTGGCAAAAACCTTTTTTTGGGTGATAACGGACCGCCCTTTTCCCCAAAATGGCGATTTCGTCCCGTTGCCAGGGTTGCCATCTGCCCCCCCGGCCCGGGGGGGGAGCTATTTTTTCCCTTTATGTGGGTTCCGGCTGATGGGGGCTCCCTCAGCAAATTGTCTCGGGCCCGGGGAGTTCTTTTGGGCTCCCCAAATTTTGGCGAGCCCTGTGCAATAACTTAGGTTTTAAACTTTGACTTTTCCCCCGCCTATCACCCACAGACGAAAGGCCAGGGGGGGGAGGGGTCAACCCGTCCCCGGGATTTTTACCTTCGCCACTTCGTCTCGGCCCTCAAGATGATTGGTCCAACTTTCTGCCCCTGGGCGAGTTTTCGTTTTAATCCCTGGTCCGAGTCCCCCGGGGCTCTTCCTTTACAACGTTGGTTTTGGCCCGCATCCCCCCCCTCCTCTCCCCCTGGGGAAAAATCCTTGAGGTTTTCCGGGGGGCGGACGCCTGGTTCAAAAAAATGAAGGAAACCTCTGGTCCCCCTGAAACCGGCAAATCGGTTTTCTCCGAGGGGTTCCCCCAACGCATGAGGACTCAAGAAGATTTAAAAAAAAGAATTTCCCCCCTCCCGGGCTTTTCACCCCGGCGACAAAGGGGTGGTCTGTCTAGATACGTTCCCTTTTAAAGAAAGCCTTCACTAAACGGGGCCCCGTTTTGGGGGGCCCTTCGGGATTCGGCACATCAACCCGGGTTTTTTACAAACTCCGGTCCCTTCCCGCATGGAATCCCCCAACTCGTTTCCGTCTCCTTACTGAAACCCCTGGTCCTTGATCGTTTTTCCCAGAGAGACGTTCAAACCCCCAAACTGTGTTTCGAGGTCAAAGAAATTCCGGGGGATGGGGGGAGAACTAGGGGGGAAAACGAAATTTTCCCGGTGGGAATGGAAAAAGGGGTTTGGCCCCGAAAAGAGGTCCCCGGGGGCCGGAGGGGAAACATCCTGAACCGTAGCCTTATCCAGGATTTCTCCAATCCCCAGTAAAAGGGGAGGGGGGCCAAAGGGGGGGGGGAGGGGAATTTAGGATGCCCCCGGCCCACTTTTCCCGGGTCGCAGGCGCGGGGCCCCCGCCCCTGCCCCCCAAACGGAAACCCCGTTCCCGAAAATGGGTTCCCGGGGTTCGCTCGTTGGGGCCCCTTTCCCGCCGGCGTTCACTTACCCGGCCCGTCCTGCTCCCGCCTGTTTTTCGTTTCCCCGGGGCCCTGGCTCCGCCCCTAGGGGCGCGGGCCCCGGCCTTTTTTGAAAATTTAAAGGGGCAATGCGCCGGTAATTGGTCCAAATTTCGGGGCCCCTGGCCCCATTTAAGTCCGGCCTCTTTTGCCGGGCCCTCGGGGGGTTTCCCTTTGGGGTTATTCCCATGGTGAAAGTGTTCCCGAGGGTTCTGGGGTTTTTCCTTTTTCCGGGTTCCGAAGTTTGCTTCGTTTACCCTTTACGAACCTTTCCGCCTGCCCCCCCCACTCCTGTTTGGGCTACCAAATTACGGTCCGAGCCAAACCCGTCCTGACCTCCTGCCTGGGCACGGGCCAACCGGGGCCCGACTGCCGGGTTTTTTTTTAAATCGCAATCTTCGGGCCCCCAACCGCAGGGGAAGCCCCGCCCGTGGTAGTGACTGGGGAAACCCGCCGCGCAAGACCCTTCCCCCTTTTTCGTCGGGGTCCCGGGGGAATACCGGGTTTCCCCCTTTTGTTCCACTCCCTGGTGTGGGCTTTCGCCATGCCCGCGGTGGTCCCGGGATTTCCCCCTCCAGCCGAACACAACGCCAGGGGCAAATCCAAAACCATCAAGGGGATCCCTTACTGAGTTTTAAAAGAGCAAAACCCACCCTCAATTCCCCCCTGGGCAATCCTTTTAGGGTCAAAGGGCTAAAAAAAAAACGGGTCGACAATTTCCCTTCATCCAAAGGGGTTTCCTGGTGGAGTTCTTTCTTTCCCCATCCCCCCCCCCCTCATCGGAAAGTCCCTTTAGAGTCAGGGGCAACAAAAAAGCCGGGAAAAAATTGACGTGGCCTTTCGGAAAAAAGAAACCCCTTAAATGACCCCCTAAATCCCCCTTCCTGGGGAAATAGGGCCCAAACCATTCCTGGGCCCAAAAGGGTACCAAAGGAGGGGGGGACTGGAAATTCCAAAAGGCCCCGTTCATTTTTCTTAATTTAAAAGTGTTCGTTAGGAACACTACGGGGTTAACCCTTTCCCAACCCCCCTAGTTCTCCCGAGCGGTATGTTCCAAAATCTCTCCTGATTGGTTCAGGGCCCGTTCCCCATAAAAAATCTGGGGAAAAAAAGGCTTTTAAAACCCCCGCGGCCATTAAAAGGGCTTTGGGGAAAAAAGGCAAAACTGCCCGTTTGATGAATTTAAAGGGATTTAGGAAGGTCTTGATCAAGTGACCCCCTTCTCTCAGGGTCCAAGGGGCCAACCCTTCCACCGGTCCACCTTCTGAGGGGCATTTTTCAGCTGTCCTCCAGTTTTTTTTTGGGAAAACCCCCTGGCCGAATTCAATCCCCAAGTTTTTTAATCATTTCCTGGGAGCAGGGAGGGTGTCGGGAAGAAAAAAGGAAGGGTCTCCCTTCCCAACCAAAGACTTTTGCATTGCCCTGGTTGATCGGGGGCCCCCAGAATTTCCCGAATAGCACTCCACTTCTGCATCACCCCCTTGACTCCTGCGGGGAAGAGACAAAGAGGGTGACATCGTCCGCATAAACCACCCCCTCGGGGGGTAGAGGCCCCGGCCCACCCCTCCCCCCTGCCAAGGGCCCACAATTACCCTCCCTTAAGAAGGGGTCGTTTGGAACAATATAACAAGGGGCTTAGAGGACAACCCTGTGCACATGCACCCCACCTCAAAAGGCTCTCCAATCCACCCATTAAAAGTAAAAAGCCTTTTAGCCCCTTTGTAAAAAATAAAAACCAAATCAACAAAATCCCTGGCAAGCCGTATCTCGAAGATGTCCATAGGTATCATGGAAAAACCCCGACAAATGCCTTGGGCCTGATCCAGGACAGGGAACCCCTTCCAGGATCCCCCCGCCCCTCCATCCCCCCCTGACCCCAGGGCCGCCCCTAATGGCGCTACGCCCGGGAAGGGGAGCGTGTGACCCAAGAAAGATGTGAGCAATTTTATCAGCCATTAAAAAAGCTTTTTGCCAGGATTTTCCCTTTCACTTTGACAGCGCTATGGGATGCCAATTTCAATGGGGGACGGATCTTCCCCTTTTAAACGGTTATAAAAAGCTGACCTCCTCATGACTTTGGCAGAGTGCCTGCGGGAGACATCATTTAATACCTCATCAAGGGGGGAACCAAAGGTGTCTTAAAGGTTTTAAAAAAAATTTTCCCGAAGTTAAACCCGGGGCCCGGGGTTTTTAAAAAGGGCTAAGTCCAAAATTCCCCCTTTTACTTCTTTCTCTGACTCCCCTTAAAAATATCAAAAAAGGGGTTTTACTTTTGGTTAGGAAGGGTTCACCCGGGAAAACCCGCACCTGTCCCGATCAATTTCCCCTCCCTTCCCCAAAGTTTGGGGTAAAGGACCTAACGTTCCGGTCTCTGTTTGGGCCTTTTCAGAGACCCGAACTATCCTTTAGGCCCCATTACCATTTTAAAAACCACTAAAACCTACAGTTTTTGTGGGGATCGTAAGCGGTATTTCCCAAAAATCCCTTTAAAAAACCAAAGGATGCTTTCCCATCGACTGCATCTCTTGAGAAAGGGATTTCACCCGGGAGATCCCTACGGTTTACCCCCAGGGGGGGGAGACCAACTCCCCCCCCAGTTTCCTCCGACTTTGATAGAGGGGATACCTGTCAGACCCCAAAGGCTTGGGGTCTGGAAAAAAACTCGCAGCTTCTTTTTGAATATTTCCCACCCTCTTTTTTACTGCTGCTAGACAAATAAAAGGAAACCTGACTCTCAGAAAGCCCTCAAAGGATTGTCTGATTTCCATTTCCCAGGAGCGACGATTCAGTTTCCCAAATAACCTCCCCCCATGAGGGGGTCTCTCAAATTAAAAAGAAAAAAAAATTCTACAGGGGGAAAAACCCACCTTACCCCGACAAAGGTGTCAATAGCCTCCTCCTTTAAAAAAACCTATCTTTTTTAACTACCATGATACCTGATGGAACGTGCCCCCCCTTTGGGGACTGGGGTGGCCTTTTTGTGGAATTCCTCCAAAGCTTCCAAAAAATTTCTCCAACGGGCGCCATCAAACCCACACCCCCGGGAACCTCCCATCTGGGGCCCTCGTACGTATTGAACCCCCTCCGAAGATACTTGCCGGCTCGTAAAAAGGAAAGGTTTAACCCCTCAGAAAAACACTCCTCTCCCCGGACTTTGTGCCCTTAAATTTTAAAAAGTCTGATTTTCCTGTCCCCTATGGAACATCTAGAATCAGACACCCCCCCCTTCTCAAAAACCTTTGTTTTCCCTCTGTGGTAAAAAGGCCGCTACCCCAGCATATGGCTGGGTGCAAGGGACCAATATGAAGGCCTGCCCCCCACTCATTTCCCGGTTCCCGTTTGTGAAGGTCTGTGAGCCTGGTCTCTTTAGAAAGAAAATGTCAGCTTCACGCGGCTGAGAAAACGAATGCCGAAAACTAGCAAAATCTGACTTATGCTGGCAACATTTTTTATTGCCCGCGTCAACGGGGGAGTGCCCATCATTGGTATCGAGCTCGACTGCTTTTTTCTTTTCCCCCGGGTCCCTTGCCTTCTCCTCAAAGCCCCCTTCATCTTCAGAGGACACTGGCTTGGTCTTTTTAAACAAACTGAAACATCATTTTAATTACAGCTTCCACCTAACCACCGTCCCCTCCCCTTTCTTTATTATCTCTCCACCACTGGCCTCTAGGTCTTTCTCCTCCCCGGGTTTTTTAGCCCCTTTTTGTAATTCTGGGGCTTCCCAAAAAGGGGGGAAACACCCCTTCCTGAAGGCCCCTTCCACCCCTTTGCTTCAGCTCACTTCCCCGCCCCCTGGGGGGGTCATAGGGTGATACTTTTTGAGAGGTCAATCAGAGGGGGGTGCCCCCCTTTCCTTTATTTTGGATTCCTAAGTCAGGGGGAAATTTAAATGGGCCCACTCTAACGAAACAGGGGGACAGCCCCTTTTTTTTTCCCCTTTTTTACACCCGTTTTTTGGGAGCCCCCCCGCTCTAATCCCCCCACTATCCCAGTGGTTTGAGGCAGCGGGGGGGGCATCCTCCTCCCCTTTTCTATCCCTTTGGGCCTTCTCCAATCACTTTTCCCCCGGACCTCCGCAGTTGAGCATTGGTGGCCATTCAGGGAACAAAGGGCTGGTTCCCCCCCCGCAGGACGTGGGTTTTCCCCTTTCCCCACCCTTTTTGGAACCTTTGACGCCTCTTCTGCGCCGCGACTTTCTTTACCGCACTGGTCCTCAGCTCTATCACTTGCTGGGGCCCTCCCCTGGGTCTTCCGCCTTTTGTGCTCTTTCCCACCTTCCCAGGACACCCAATTGGCAACAGAGAGTGGCCGACTGAAGGGGTGCCCCAACTCGAACACAGGTTTCACTGAATTTTCACAGGATGCGGTAGGGGGACCTATACCCCCCCGCAAGGGCCCTTTTTCCCCCCGACATTTTTTTTGGCACTCAAGTGTGTGGGGTCACCCCAACCCGTGACCCAAATTTTTAGCTACCCCTGGTAAAAGACCAGAATTCGTTCTTTCCAAAAAGGGGAGGATGGGTATGGGTGACGGGGTTATCTGAACCCCTTTGTTTAACCAAAAAAGGTCCAGGCCCCGACCCGATGCCCTATATCTCTTTCTTGGTTGGGAAACTCATGATCTCTCCGTAGCGGCCCAGTCAGGTCATTATGTCAACATAAGAGAGTGATCATTCAATAAAGGTAAGGTCACTACATGAAGTTCTTTCCTTTAAATTTTAATCTTTTCTTAGATAAGGATATAAATTTCATCCACATATCATATAATAATAAATCTGTACATGACCTGAAGTCCAGTCCATATAAGTCTCCTCCTTTATCACAGCGCTTCTTCGCTCCACGCTGGGAGAAAATAGCATGCAGCCGCCTTCATCAGACCGAACGTGTCCTGATCAGATCTTGGCAGTCCATCTCACTTGCATCTTGATGTGTTGAACAATGTCCAAACGCTACGTTTCGGGGGTATGTCAAGCATAATGGGAGACCGGTAGTCATGCCTGTATATAATATTTACATCACAAACCAATAATGCTTATTTTGATATTCTCTCACATTAAGTACATACAAATCTTGCAATAAAAAAACTTATATTCCTATATTAAAAACAAATCTGTTAATTATTGCATGAGGTCATTGCCCTTCTATGCTATGACCGTGCGATCCTCTCTTTCTTGTATTGAGAATGCGTGCTGAAACTTCACTACGGGTTCACTACGGGTTCGTACGGCTACGATCCTCACTGCAACTACCTCCCAGGACAATTGTACACACCTGAGAGCATAGGAAAGGAAAGGTAACTAACGCAATAGTGGGAACTACACTCACCGGCCATTTTATTAGGTACACCTGTCCAACTGCTCGTTAACACTTAATTTCTAATCAGCCAATCACATGGCGGCAACTCAGTGCATTTAGGCATGTAGACATGGTCAAGACAATCTCCTGCAGTTCAAACCGAGCATCAGTATTTGGAAGAAAGGTGATTTGAGTGCCTTTGAACAAGGCATGGTTGTTGGTGCCAGAAGGGCTGGTCTGAGTATTTCAGAAACTGCTGATCTCCTGGGATTTTCACGCACAACCATCTCTATGGTTTACAGAGAATGGTCCGAAAAAGAAAAAAACATCCAGTGAGCGGCAGTCCTGTGGGCGGAAATGCCTTGTTGATGCCAGAGGTCAAAGGAGAATGGGCAGACTGGTTCGAGCTGATAGAAAGGTAACAGTGACTCAAATAGCCACCCGTTACAACCAGGTGGGCAGAAGAGCATCTCTGAACGCACAGTAGGGCGAATTTGAGGCAGAGGGCTACAGCAGCAGAAGACCACCCCAGTGCCATCCTTTCAGCTTAGAACAGGAAACTGAGGCCCCAAATTTCCCCAAGCTATCAAAATTTGGGACAGTAGAAGAGGGAAAAACGTTCCCTGGTTGATGATCTCGATTTCTGCTGCGACATTCGGATGGTAGGGCAGAATTTGGCGTAAACAACATGAAAGCAGGATCCTCCTGCCTTGTATAAAGGGGTTCGGGGCTGGTGGTGGTGGGTCATGGTGGGGGGAATTTTTTTTTTCTTGGCATTTTTTTTGGGGCCCCCCTTGGTCCCAAATGACCTTTTCAACACCTTGTGGAAATTACCCGAAAATTGAAGGCAGTTCTGAAGGCAAAAGGGGGGCCCAACCTTTATAGCATGGTGTACCTAATAAAGTGGCCGGGTGATGTAGTCAAAAGAAAAAAGAATTCCAATGGCATTCTTCTTTTAAATCCTTTGGGGGATAATCCCTCCATTTTTTATATCCAGACACCTCCCGTTGCAAAAACGATTTTTAATTTGTTCGATAAAACCCCTTCCATTGCTCCGTACACCCCATTTTAAATTTCCCGGGGTTGTTGAATTCAAAAATGCCTGGCAACTGGGATTCCCCAAATCTCTTTTTGTCTTTCTTCCTAGTTGGTCCTTCGCTGTCCCTCTTTTGCCTGTTATTTAAAAACAATCTAATCTGCGATTTATGTCATAAGCCTCAAACCTTTATTGCGGATTTGCCCAAAAATATGGTTTTCCACTGGGGATTTCTAAAAATAGAAACATTTTAGTGTTACTGTAAAATATAGCTACCTTATGGGGGAAAACCCTTAGGGGGATGGAGTTTATTCCTTAATTATCCCATTGCAGTTTTGGCACGACAAGCAAGAGAAGGTGCCCCTTCTGCGTCTGTAATAGTTATTGACGTGATTGTTTTTTTCTTAAATCAGAATGTACAATGCTGTTCCCAATTGTTTTGCCTCGCTGATATATATAGTTCACAAGACTCCATATCCTCTTCCTCCTCTCCTTCTTCTCTCCGTCCTTCCATTATTTCCCTCATTTCTTTAAATCTCTACTCATTTATTAATTTTTTTTTTAAAGCTCCCCCGTTCTCCAGGATCAGGTTCCCTCCTCTCCCACTGGGATCTCCCCTTTTTGTTTCCCCTGATCCCTTGTTGATCCGACGCTTTTAGGGGGGTTTTCTGCGCTGCAATTTTTGCGGTTGTAGCCGCTCTTGTGGGGGACAAGATCCCCCCCTGCTTCCTCATTCCTTCAGTATGCGGTGATTCAGAATGGGAAACACAGTGCCCCCCTGTACTGGGAACCCCCATGAACAGAAGGAGAAACAGTGCTCCCGTACGGGGAACTCCTGAACAGAAGGAAACCAGCGCTCCCTGTACTGGGAACTCCCATAGAATAGAATGGAAAAACACAGTGTCCCCCTGTAGGAAAACTCCCATAAAAACAGAATGGAAACACAGCTCTCCCTTGTTTTGGGGAAACCTCCCATAAAACAAAATGGAGAACCAGCGCCCCCTGGAGGGGAAACCCTAAAAACAAAAAGGAGAACACAGCACTCGCCTTTTGGGAACTCCCATAGAACAGAAGGGAACACAGGCCCCCCTGTACTGGGAACTCCCGTAGAACAAAGGGGAGAAACAGTCCCCTTGTAGGGGAACCCCCCTAGAACAATGGAGAAACAGTGCTCCCTCTACTGGGAACCCCCATAGAACAGAATGGAAACACAGCGCTCCCCTGTATGAGGAAAGATGATTCAATAGTAATTACAAAAAAGAAAAAAAGTTTGAAAATTTTTTTAAATAATTTTTTCATAAATTTTTAAAAAAGAAAAGCAAAATATTTGGCCCCGGGCCCCAGAAAGCCTCACAGTCACAGGGCCAGGGAAGGTGGTCCAAACCAACCCCCAAAAAATATTCCAAATAGGAGGTCAATGGTTCCCCCCCACCTCATATAACAACACATTATCCAGTCCCCCAGGAGCCCGCAGGTTTCCGAGTCATTATAGCAGGGCTTAATGGATGTGTTTCCACACCACAGTTACGGGGGCACAGGGAGATGGAAATGACACAAATAGGAGGCTCCTGATTGTCCTGTTCCCTCCCGAGTGGTCGAGGAGAAAGCGAGCGTTTGCCGCTAGAAGTGGCTCATTACTGAGGATAAGCACATGGCGGGGAGGCCGCACTCCCTACCCACAGGCTGCACTCCCCCCGCCCGGGCGATGCTTCAATCTAATTCCCCAACGTATTTTCCCCCAGCCCATTTTCTCCCCTTTCTTTATCCTGACAAAGAAATAAGCAGCAGAGCGGGAGCAGGATGAGAGGCGACCCCCCACACGGCCGCCATGTTCCACTTCTAGAATATTCTGTACAGAACCTCCAAAACTAAATTTCTGACTCTGGGAGGAAAGAGGACTGTATTTACAGTCATTTCTCTTTTATTTTTTCTTTTTGTGTATCTGTATCTATCTATCTTTTTAATATCTATCTCATATCTATCTTTTATCTATCTATCTTTATATCTATCTCATATCTATCTTCTATCTAAATCATTAAAATCTATTCTATCTATTTTCTATCTCACATCATCTATCATCTATCAATAAACTTACTAATATCTATCTAATGTTATATTAATATCTATTATCTAATATCTTTTCTATCTATCATCTAATCTATCTCAAAACTATCTATCTATCTATCTATCAATCAATCTATCTAATATCTATACCCAAATTCTATCAAACTATTTTAATGAAAAATTTTAAATATCTATCTTTTCTTTTTTCTATCTCTTTTTTATCTATCTTCTAATGTCAAAAATCAAATATCTTTTATCTAAAATTCTATTATCTAAATTATTCATTTTTTTTCTATCTATCTAATGTCTTTATCCCATATTTTAATCTATTTCCTATTATTATCTCATATCTATTTTTATCTATCTATCTATCTATCTATCTATCTAAATCTTTTTCCCCAATCTTCTATCTATCTATTTTATAAATCAAATTATCTATCCAATATCTATCTATCTCATATCTTTTCTCAATCTATCTATCTACCCTATCTATGGGGGTATCTATCTACCCCATATCTATCTATCTACCCCCATATCTATCTATCTAATATCTATCCCATATCTATTATCTATCTATCTATCTTTTCTATCTATCTATTATCTATCTATTTTTCTCATATCTTTTCCCCATATCTATCTATCTCATATCTATCTATTATTATTTTTCTTTTAAATCTATCCCGTATCTATCTATCTCATATCAAATTCTATCTTTTCTATCTCATATCAAATCTATCTACCCTATCTATTATCTTCATTCCTATCTGTCTATCTATTATCTTTCTACTATTATCTTTCAAATATTTGTCTATCTATCTATCTTTTCTATTTATCTTTTTCTTTTCCCTTTATCTATTATCTCAAAATCTATCTATCTATCTATTATCTATCTATCAATCTATTTTCTATAATGGCATAAATTTTAAAGGGTTTGTATCTCTTCAGTGTAATTGTGTATTATCGCTTTTCTATAACTTTAAGAATTTTTTGGGGTTTGTGGAGGAGTAGGGGAGGGTAATTTAAACCCCCCCCCGGTATGTACGGGGTGCTGATGAAATATTGTTGGTTTTAAAGTTATTGGCCTTTTAAAATTCTGAAAAATTAAAAAGCTTTTTTTTTTTGTCATGTGTGGGGAGCGGGGTAGTAATTAATGAAGGGGTTCTCCAAATTGGGCCGCCATACACGGCGGGCCCCCAATTTAATAATTTTAAAAAATTTTAATTATGGATTATATAAACATGGAGGGGGGGGAAAAAGGGATCGCTGTTCCAAAAATTTTTGATAAAAGATGAGAACATGGAATAATTCGGGGAAAATGTGCGGAGATGTGGGCCCACAAGGGGTAAAGCTGTCTTTGGGAAACCCCCCCTTTCCCAGGGGGCCATTTTGTATTGGGGCAACGTATGGGGCACTCGGAGCCCCCAGGCACCTGGTCCTTCTGCCACCTTTGCACCCTTTAGCTTTTACCCTGGGGAGTTTCATATTGGGGGGGAAAGGGGGTTTGGTTTGATCCAAAGGTAAAAAAAAAAAGTGAAGCGCGGCCCCGGGAGGGGGACTTTTTCCCTGTATAGAAACTTTTTTTTGTTGGCACCTACAGTGTTTTTCCCCTTTGGGGGCTAAGTGAAAAAATTTTAAAACCCTTTACTGCAGCAGTTTTTCGTGTTGAAGTTTCATTTATGGTCCCTGGTGGTTAGTGGTGCAAAAAAGATTCCCTTAGGGCTTGTTACTAACAAGGGAAACTGCCCCGTCTGGTTACTTGGGGTAAAGATTTATTGACTTTGTTAATAGTTTGTAAGGCTAAAAAAAAGCGAGACGCCCAAATCCATTTTTCACCCTGTTGTGCTAGGGGTTGACCCAAGGGAAAAAAAAAAAAAAAACAATGGGGGTAGAACCCTTTTGTCCCCTTTTTAGGGAAAAAATTCCCTTCCCAACTCCAATTGGAAATAGGAAAAATCTCGGGGGTTCAACGCCCTTTCCAAAATCCTGGCCCACTATCTTGTTATATTTTTTCACTCCAAAAAAATGACCCGGGACCCTCTCCAAAAACCCTGGTCACTAAAAACTTGTTATATTATTAACTCCAGAAATCCCTTCCGGGACCCCTCTCCCAGAATCCTGGTCACTAAACTTGTTATATTTTACACTCCAGAAATGCACCCGGGACCCTTTTTCCCCATGAAAGTTCCTTTTGGAAGAGAGTTCCCCCCAGGTCTCACTGTTTTCAAACAGTAAAAAACCCCCTTTCTATGTTTATGTAGAAATTTTTCGTTCCTAAAGACTTTAGGGGAAATGCCCCTTTTTCTAGATCCAGTCCTGGGTATAAAAAATTTTGGGGAGAAATCTTTTATGGCCCCCTTGGGGATGTATTTAAACAAAATTTATTATGCCCCCCCGGAAAGGGGGGCCGCCCTTTTCTCTAAACTAAATAACCCAAATTTTTGGTTTAATTTTTGGGGTTCTTAGTCCCCCGGGGCCTTTTTTTTTTGGGTTCCCCGCCTTTGTACCTGTTAAAGCTCTAAAAGGTCTTTTCCTGTGCAGGGGTCCCCAAAACTGAAACACAAATATTCCATGTGTGGTCTAACCAGTGATTTAATATAAGGGGGGGAATAATGTTCTATCATGTGCATCTATCCCCCTTTTTAATAAAACCCCATGATCCTTTTTTTCCTTGGGGCAGCGTCCCTGACACTGGCTGCTACAGTTAATTTTTACTGCCCCCCCAAGGATTTCCCAAAGTCCTTCTCCATGTCACTTTTACCCAGTGTTTTTCCATTTAACATGTAATCATGTAATGGATTTTTCCTCCCCATGTGCATAACCTTGCATTTATCTATATTAAATCTCATCTGCCATTTCTCTGGCAGGCCTCCAACTTATCCAGATCCCTTTGTAATAACACATTATCCTCTATTGTGTTGATTACTTTCCAGAGCTTAGTATCATCTGCAAAGATCAATATTCTACTGTGCAATCCCTGTGTAAGATCATAAAAGAAAATATTAAGGAGGAAAGGGCCCAATACATACCCCTCTGCACCCCACAACAAACAGGGATCCAGACTGAGTTACTAGAGTTAATCACCAAACTTTGTTTATAATACTGATCCAGTTGCTTACCCACTTGCACACATTTTCCCCCAGTCCAAGCATTCTCATTTTACTTACCAACCTTTTATGTGGCACCGTATCAAATCCTTTAGAGAAATCTAGATATATGACATCCAGTGCCTCACCCCGATCCAGTCTAGCGCTGACTTCCTCATAGAAGCTGATGAGATTAGTCTGACAGGACCGATCCTTCATAAACCCATGCTGAAATGGCGTTATACATTTATTTTCAGTGAGATACTCCAGGATAGCATCTCTGAGAAAACCTTCAAACATTTTACCTACAGCAGAGGTTAAGCTTACCGGCCTATTAGTTTTTTTCCCCTGGTGTCCAGTAGGCGGGATGTTGGCTAGAATTTTTTTTGAGACTTTGGGTTGAGGCCCACCAGTGAAGTTGATTCTTGACGCCCACCAGTGGAGTTGATTCTTGGGCCCACCAGTGGAGTTGATTCTTGGGGCCCACCAGTGGAGTTGATTCTTGGGTCCACCAGTAAAGTTGATTCTTGGGGCCCACCAGTGGAGTTGATTCTTGGATCCAACATTGGAGTTGATTCTTGGGGCCACCAGTGGAGATGATTCTTGAAGCCACCAGTGGAGTTGATCCTTGGGCCATACCAGTGGTTGATTCTTGAGGCCCACCAGTAGAGTTGATTCTTGACGCCTACTAGTAAAGATGATTCTTGGTACCCACCACTCTAGTAGATTCTTGGGGCCACCAGTGCAGTTATTTCTGAAGGGCTCAGTATACATGACTGCACAGGGCTATTATCTTTCCCCCTGTAAAATAGTCCCAGGTCCACAATGCCCAGGGACCAGACCAAGTTTGAAGGGGGATGGCAACAAGAGATAAACTACTGATAACACCTTGATTTATGCATGGGTGTCAATATAGAAGGTACCAGAGGGGAATTCAGCAGCCCCTCATAAAAATAAAAAATACCAGTATTATAAATAGCATAAAAAGGTGGAGACTTTGTTACAGATTTTGTACTGAATCCCAGAAGCTCCAATTCATGCCTCTGGGTCTATAAGTAAAGCCTTTGAGGGAGGCTCTTGGGCAATCTGGAAAGGGGGCAACTTTGGAAACTATAGCTATTGACCTAACTGGGGTTATAGTAAACTATGTCAAATTAGCAAACCTGGCTCTGCTATATCTGTTTAACATATGGTCATGGAAGGAAGAGGTTAAGCACATGTCAATAATACAGTCAGCCATATTGGATGCCAAAGCAAAATACAAGCTGACCTCAGACACTGAGTCTCATGGGACTGCATGGAAAGTAGTAACCTGTACACCCCTGGACTCGTTTCATTTGCCTCCATTTAGGTCTGTTTGAAAGACACTAAGTGGCCTCGGGCCATTTCCCTCGTGAGACGTTATTCCACATAACCTCAATCAGTCGTCGCTAATTGCATTTGCGTTCAGAATACAAGTATTGAGGTTGCCAGAGCTTGAACCGGAGCCAAGGACCACAAAACATTCTGCCCCGGAGCCAGAACCTTTAACCTCCTCCCTAATGTGAATGCAGCTTTAATTATACACAGCCTCCGTGTACCACTCAACTACTAATCACAAACCAGCCCTTCAATCGAGCATGTCCTATACCTATTACTCCATGTTACCGGTCTCCAAAAGCCTTCAATTACCAATGTAAATATCTACATAATAATGAGATCGGTCCAAGAAAATCACCCGCGGCAATGAAGAAACAGGAAAACCATGTGAGTACAACCGATGACATTTCATGTAACACATCGCAGGGAGAAAACATACAGGAGAAAGTCAAATTATAGAACCATCTATTTATTTTTTCTGCATTACAGATATAATTAACCTAATTCAGTCCATTTCGAGGTAAATGAGACAGAATGTATTTAGACACTTTCATGTGCTATTACAAAACTAAAATAATACTGCCCCCTCTGTTAAAGACTATAAATACTGCTCCGATGTACAAGAATATAACTACTATAATACTGCCTCCTATGTACAAGAATATAACTACTATAATACTGCCCCCTATGTACAATATTATAACTACTATAATACTGCCTCTATGTACAAGAATATAACTACTATAATACTGCCCCCTATGTACAAGAATATAACTACTATAATACTGCCCTTATGTACAAGAATATATCTGATATAATACTGCCCTCTATGTACAAGAATATAACTACTATAATACTGTTCACTATGTTCCAGGATTTAACAACTATAATACTGCTCCTATGTACAAGAATATAACTATTATAATACTGCCCCCTATGGAAAAGAATATAACTACTATAATACTGTTTCTATGTACAAGAAAATAACTACTATAATACTGCCCACTATGTACAAGAATAAAACTACTATAACACTGTTCCACATGTACAAGAATATAACTACTATAATACTGCTCCGATGTACAAGAATATAACTGCTATAATACTGCCCCTATGTACAAGAATAAAAATACTATAATACAGCTCCCTATGTACAAGTATATAACTACTATAATACTGACCCCTATGTACAAGAACATAACTACTATAATACTGCTCCTATATACAAGAGTATAATTACTATAATACTGTCCCCTACGTACAAGAATATAACTACTATAATACTGCTCCTATGACCAGGATATAATTACTATAATACTGTCTCCTATGTATAAGAATATAACTACTATAATACTGCTCCTATGACCAGGATATAACTACTATAATACTGCCCCCTATTTAGAAGAATATAACTACTATAAAACTGCTCCTATGTAGAAGAATATAACTAATATAATCTGGCTCCTATTTACAAGTATATATCTACTATAATACTGCCCCTATGTACAAGAATATAACTACTATAATACTGCTCCTATGTACAAGAATATAACTACTATAATACTGCCCCCTATGTACAAGAATAATAACTAGATCACTGTAAAATGAAACAAGGAGCAGAGAGAAGCACACCTCGTGCACATAAACTTTTGTATGAAGTTTAAAAATTCTTCGGTGTTTTTAGTCTCTCACCTGGACGAGTTGTGCGAGGTAAATGGCACAACTCATATAAGCGTTTGTAGCAAATTGACGATCCCCGAGGATCAAAGCCGAGCAGCCAAACTCCAAGTCAGGTCGGTAAGCCCTCCACAGATTCTCGGTGGTCTCCGGCAGCAATAGATAATCACTGTGTTTTCACTCCTCACCATAGGCAAGCAGGAAAACTCAGTAGAAAACTTGGTGTAGCGCTCAGGCGATGGGTAGAATAAAATGAAATAAAATTAAGGGACGAGACACTAGGCATCTAGCCAATTAATATGTCTCTTTAATGTCCAAATTCAAAGCAGAACAGCAAGACGCGTTTCCCGAGGATCTACCTCGCTTCATCAGTTGCATGTGTTCACACTGCATGGATTGTCCTTTATACATACATTTATCGGGCATACATTTTTTTTTTTTTTTTTTTTTTTTCGTTTGCATAGATTTTTACGGCATGCGTTTTTTTTTTTTTTTTTTTTTTTTTTTGGGATACTTTTTTTTTCTGACAAATATATTTAGCAACAGTAAACCCTGCTGTTTTTTCAGATTAACTACATTAGCTGAACTTTGAGTGAACTAAATATTGGTTTGAACTATATTGGTAATCAGGACAAGTGCTCTCCCTAATGTCATCGGTAATGCAGTACATTCTAATTTATCTTTTTAAAATCTCCTTTATTTTAGAGATTAAGGTCATTTTCTAAAAAAATTTTTTTAAATGTTTTATATTTTTTACAGTTTATTTATATCTTTTCAACAAAAATGTAAGTGTTTTATTTTGTTATAACATTTTTTAAATTTTTATTGAGTCATTTTAAAACTTAATATACAAAGGACAATCCATGCAGTGTGAACACATGCAACTGATGAAGCGAGGTAGATCCTCGGGAAACGCGTCTTGCTGTTCTGCTTTGAATTTGGACATTAAAGAGGACATATTAATTGGCTAGATGCCTAGTGTCTGTCCCTTATTTTATTTTATTTTATTCTACCATCGCCTGAGGCTACACCAAGTTTTCTACTGAGTTTTCCTGCTTGCTATTGGTGAGGAGTGAAAACACAGGATTATTATGTAAAGAATATAACTACTTTAATACTGCTCTATGTAAGAATATAACTACTATAATACTGCCCCTATGTACAAGAATATAACTACTATGATACTGCCTATGTACAAGAAATATAACTACTATGATTTCTGCCCCTATGTACAAGAATATAACTACAAAATACTGTCCCTATGTACAAGAATATAACTACTATAATACTGTCCTATGTGGGAAAAGGATTAACTACTATGATTACTGCCCACTATGTTTCAAGAATATAAAATACTATGATACTGCTTCTATGTACAAGAATATAAAATACTATAAAACTGATTTCCCATGTAGAAGAATATAACTAATATAATACTGCTCCTATTTACAATAATTTTGTCTACTATAATACTGTCCCTATGTACAAGAATATAACTACTATAATACTGCTCCTATGTACAAGAATATAACTCTATAATACTGCCCCTATGTACAAGAATATAACTACTATGATACTGCCCCCTATGTACAAGAATATAACTGTTATAATACTGCCCCCTATTGACAGGGATATACTATAAATACTATATTGCCAACCTGTATGTTTAACTATACAGCTATTAGAGTGCTGCTCTCTATTGTGGGATGGCGGTATATCTGTCGTCCTGTTAGAGATCTTGGCTTTGTCCCTTGAGGTGTGTTTTCTTTCGCCTTCATTGTTTCAGGTAATGGTGACAACTTGTAAATCATTGTTTGCATTTCATATCCTCCTTGGAATAGGATCGTGTGGCTGGAAACCTTCCAAGCTCTCTCTCTCTCCCACGTCTAGACGCACTGCAGTAAAGCGAGTGCAGGAACGGCGGTGATATTTAATGGATCTCTGCTCTCTGAGTCTTTTGAGTATTGATTTTTAAGACTGATTTGTGAATGAAGTTCTGAACTAACCTTATTTTCACTGACACAGGCACTTGATATACGGCTTATTGATGAAACGCGTGAGTCCACTGGGCCAATGTCACCTTCAGTAAACTCTTTTAGCGCCAACAATTTTTCTTTTCCTCTAAAGAACACGTTAACCTTTATTTTTTAATTTCTCATTATTCCACAACATATAACAAATGGACGGGCGATGTGTCTGCTTTTCCATCTGATTTATGTTGCCTTATTCATTTTCATGGGCTCAGAGGTTTCACCTGAAGCCCCATCTTGCTTTGGGGGTAAATAGCACACACATGTGTAAGCTCAATGCCAGGTATCCCCCACCCTGACGTAGTTGAGATTAGAATGTTGTCCCTGCAGCTCCGACCCAAGACCACTCACAAAATATAAAAAAAACAAAACCCTGTGAATTTTTTGGGGGGGTTTTTTAAAAATATAGCCCACATTTTGCTGTACCCTATCAGAGGATTCTGAATTAATAAAGGATCCTCTGTTTAGGATCCTCATCTTTCTCTGGAGGACCTACCCTATCTTGTTCTGCAATAATAAAACAACCCATTAATTTGAATTAGAACTGTGTAATACTTAGTTTCACCTGTGATGGCACTGCAGGGAAAAATAACACTTCTTGCCAGGTCTCTCCTTCGATCAAAGGTAATCAGTAGGGATTTTTCTGTGAATAACCTATTAGCACCATGTAATGCCTAGTATCACCTGTGGGGGCACTACAGGGAAAGATAACACTTCCCACCATCGCACTCCTTCGATCACAGGTGATCAGTGGGGATTTTTTTGTGAATAACCTATGAGCACTGTGTAATACCTAGTTACACCTGAGGGGGCACTACAGGGAAAGATAAATTTCCGCAGGTCTCTCCTTCAATCCAAAGGGGTTTGTGGGGGGTTTTTTGTGAATAACCTATGAGCACTGTGTAATACCTAGTTAATTTTGGGGGCCCACGGGAAAGATAAACCCCCTGCCGGGGTTTTCCTTAATCACAGGGCCAGTGGGGGGTTTTTTGTGAATAAACCTATGAGCAAGTGAAAAACTGTTCACCTGGGGGGACCTTTGGGAAAGTAAAACTTCCTGCCAGGTCTCTCTTTCAATCATAGGTGATCAGTGGGGATTTTTTTTGAAAACCATGAGACTGTGTAAATAGTTTGCTGTGGGGGCACGAGGGGGAAAAATAAAATTCGCCGGCCCCCTTCCCCCCTTTTCATGTGATAGTGGGGATTTTTTATGAAAAACTATGAGTCCGTGTAATAAGTTTCCCTGGGGGGCAAATGCGGAAAGTAAACTTCCCGCCCGGTTTTTCCTTCAATAAGGTGTCAGTGGGGATTATTTTGTGAATAACCTATAAGCACCGTGTAATACCTAGTTTCGACTGTGGGGGCACTGCAGGGAAAGATAACACTTCCTGTCGGCTCTCCCCTTTGATCACTGCTGATCAGTGGGGACTTTTTTATGAATAACCTATGAGCACCGTGTAATACCTAGTTTCACCTGTGGTGACACTACAGGGAAAGATAACACTTCCTGCCATCGCTCTCCTTTGATCACAGGTGATCAGTGGGGATTTTTTGTGAATAACCTATGAGCACTGTGTAATACCTAGTTACACCTGAGGGGGCACTACAGGGAAAGATAACACTTCCTGCCAGGTCTCTCCTTCAATCACAGGTGATCAGTGGGGATTTTTTTGTGAATAACCTATGAGCACTGTGTAATACCTAGTTACACCTGTGGGGGCACTACAGGGAAAGATAACACTTCCTGCCAGGTCTCTCCTTCAATCACAGGTGATCAGTGGGGATTTTTTTATGACTAACCTATAAGCACCGTATAATACCTAGTTTCACCTGTGGTGGCACTGCAGGGAAAGATAACACTTCCTGCCATCGCTCTCCTTCAATCACAGGTAATCAGTGGGAATTTTTTGGGAATAACCTATGAGCAGTGTGTAAAACCCAGTTTCACCTGTGGTGGCACTGCAGGGAAAGATAACATTTGCATCGCTCCCCTTTTGAACAGGTATCAGTGGGGATTTTTTGTGAATAACCTATGAGCAGTGTGTAATACCTATTCTCACCTGTGGTGGCCGGGGGGAAAATTTTACACTTATGTGGCCTCTTTTCGCCCAAGTGTTTAAATGGAGTTTTTTTTGGGGTAAAGAAGGGGCATACTTCTAATTCAAACAAGTCTAGATCCCGCTTAAAAACCCTGAGGAATGTCCCAAAACTCCATAAGGGTTTTTGGGGGCTGGAATTCATGCAAATGGACCCCTCGTCGGGTGTGTTTTTTCTGGAATTTCTATGTGGATTGGGGGTGGGGCTTCATACTGAATGAGGTTTCAAAATATCAGAAGCTATAGAACCAGGGCTATTTGAAAAAAGGGGCCCGTTTGGGATAAAAATTTTTTTGGTCCTTGTTGTCAGTGAGTCCTCATTGTCCTTTATGGTTGTCCATAGACGTCAGGGGCTGAATAGGGTATTGGGGACTTAACAGGGTAAAAAATTTCTCGTCATATGCCTTTTTCCCGTTTTCTAAGAAAGTTTTTCGTTTTACCCCCTTTTTTGGGTTTAGGTAAATAAACCCAGTTTTAGGCTCAAAGCAGGGGGCCTTATTCTAAAATATTGTACTCAAAGTGTATGCTTTGACCTAAAAGCCCTGGTATGCTTGCCATAATTTAAAATCCTAGGACATTTTAAAGGAGTTTTGCTTCCACTACAACTCCCTTCGCATTTTAATCTAAAATTCCCTCCCAGCTATCCTGCAAGGGTTTTTTATAACATAAATGTGTAACCCCCCAGTCTGTATTGTTGTCATGATAAAATGAAGTAGGACTAGGTACTTTTAATTAAAGTGCATTTCCCTTTTATGAAGCAGTAAAACCCCCCCCCTTCTGAAGTGCCCCTTGCCCCCAATTATTTAAATTTATTTAAATTTTAAAAAAATTTTCCCCTTTTTTATGTAATTATTTATTATTGCAAACTAGGGGGAAAGAATAAATGCAGAAAAATTTTTTTTGCTGGGTTTAACCCCAAGGGAGTTTTCCTGAGTGGCTGGCTTCAAAGACCCCCATAGTGATGCCCAAAAACATTAATGAGGCATGTGATAAATAAATGTCACATGGTTTTGGGGATGAGGGGGAATAAAAATGGGCTTTCCCTGGTTTGACTTTTTTCCAGAACACTTAAATGCATTTATTTTGAAAAGTAAGACATTTCTATATTCATGTGTTTAATTTGTTTCTTTTACACCCTTATTATATTTTAAAAGATCACTTTTCAGTGAAATTCCTGTTGTGGGAATGTAGTAGATTTCACCCTTTTTCCCCACAACCCCCGAGTTGCAATCTAGGATTCCTCCAAGTTTTTTATGATAGGGTCTATGTGTGAAAAAGTGTGTGACCCCCCAAGTCTGTACTTATTGTCATATAATAGCTAGGACTCAGTTTTCTGTGTAAACTGTAAAAAGGGTAGTCATCATTTTCATGACAGCAGTACACAACCCCCCACAGTTCTGAACAGCAGGATTCAAAGATAAAAACAAAAAAAAACATTTTCCACTCCCCTGCAGTTACTCTAATGTAATTATGTCTATTCTTTTGCAAACTACATTCTGGGAACAGTGAATGTAGCCAGATATTCCTGTCCGTCATTCCCCTACGGAGAGTTTTCCCGAGCTGGCCGGTTCAAAAACACCATGAGTGATGAAAAAACGTTCACTGAGGCATGTGACAATGAAAATCACATGGTTTGCAGGGGTAAGGGGGGGGGGAACAGGGTTTTACCGGTTCTGACAGCGGGAAGGTAAAAAATTTTTTTGTAAGTTTTTTTGCAAATTTAATTAATAAAAAAAAGAAAGTTCAATATTGAAAGGAAAAAGTGGATCACCACTAGTGTTTTGAATTGCACCTGTTTTTCCTGCTCGGCAGCTTTTCAACTTCCCACGCGGTCCCCTGGTCCCGGGCCCAGGTACTAATAAAAGCTCCAAAAATAGAAGAAGGAGGCCAGCGTAGGCAAAATTAAATGTGCTTTATTCTTTGTACATACAAGCAGAGGGTCCTGGTTTCCCCAACGCGTTTGGGGGTTTAGGAAGCCCCTTTTTCCGGTGAAAAAAAAATATCTAAAGAGGTTTTATTATAGTGAATAAACTTAGGTAACGCTATTCTGAGTCATTTCCTGATTAAAAAAAATTATTATTTTGAAATTTGGGACCTCCTTTTTTACTTTGGAGCATTTTTTAATATAATACAGTTGTGAGCCCTATAACAAATAAAAAGAACCCCGGAGAACCCCTTTATTGGACAAGCTATTAATTTGAACCAACACAGTGTAATACCTAATTTCACCTATGGTGGCACTGCAGGGAAAGTTAACACTTCCTGCCAGGTTTCCCCTTTGATCACAGCTTATCACTGGGGATCTCTTTGTGATCAACCTATTATAAAGTGTCACTTCTAATAGGTAATAGATTTAACCCTGAGATCCTGCCCAGGAGCTTCCTCAAAACATCCCATAATGCTCGAATTATGGGGTTACAATTACATTTTTGGCTTGAAATTTGTGCAAAATGGACCTTAACAAAAGTGTGATCAGTTTTGTTGGAAATCCTTTGGTTGGGGCTTCATACTCAATGGGGTTTCACATGTTGGAACCTATACAACCAGGGCTGTTTGATGAATGAGGCCCAGTTTGGGGTTACACCCTATCGTCCTATCATTGTCCTGTTATGGTCCTGTCCACTAGTCAGTCAGCAGGGACTGTTAATAGACTTATCCGGGTTCTTCCATCATCACCGCAGTTTGCCCGGTGTGATATGTTATTCTACAGAAAGTTCTCTCCTATAACCCTTGTCTCCGACAAGATACAAACAGACCAATTTATATCTTCCACCGACACGCCAGTAATTCACTCAGACAGTGGCAAAAAAATTTCAGTCACGTCGCCGCATCTCCTTTTTCATTTCAAGGTCTGTTAGAAATCAATGGCTATCTAGAGGATACAGGTTTATGGTTTCTTACAAGAAAACCCAAGGGGCACCTGCTTCACCTCTCACCTTGCACTTTGCGCTCTGCCACTTAGACGTAGCGGCAGCCCAGAACCTTCTGGCGAGATACAGTGGATTATTATAATTAAATGGCTTAAAGGATTGTGACATAACCAGTCAGAATGAATGCAGAGCACAAATGATTAAACAATCTGGATCGGGAGAATCTTAACCGCGGGATTAACCCCTGCTAAACCGCGGCGGCAGAAAATACAAGCTGCTCGAGAAGAGGCTGAGAGTGAAAGCAAAAAATAAAAGATAGTAGCTGGCAGACAGTGAATATTTGATCATAGACCAGAATGGTTCAAAGCTGGTAGTAGTGTGCGCTCAGTAGCACCAGGAATCTCAGTGTTTAGAGGGATGTAACAAGAATTAGAAAATTGTTACCCATCCATTTCCTGCCTATGTTCCAAGATCTATAGGTTCCCCTATTGCACCTGTGGTATTAAATGTTATCAAGCAGTACTCAAAATATCGGTTTTAACTAACCAGAGCATCTCAGGGGTGTGACTTATGCACTCCATTCACTTCCTGCCTATGTTCCAACATCTAGTGTTCTCCTACTGTAGCTGAGGTATTGGATGTTATCAAGTAATAAAATTTTTAACTAACCAAAGCTCCTCAGGGGTGTGACTTATGCACTCCATTCACTTCTTGCCTATGTTCCAACATCTATCGTTCTACTGTAGCTGTGGTATTGGATGTTATCAAGCAGTATTGTCCCAGTTAAAAATACAATTTTTAACTAACCAAAGCTCCTCAGGGGTGTGACTTATGCACTCCATTCACTTCCTGCCTATGTTCCAACATCTATCATTCTCCTACTGTAGCCGGTGGAATTATAAGATGTTATTAAGCCAGTACTGGTCCCAGGTAAACAATAAAATTTTTTAACTAACCAAAGCCCTCAGGGAGTAGACTTATGCACCTGCCATTCACTTCTCTTGCCTAGTTTCGACATCTATCGTTTCTCCAACTGAAGCTTGTGATATTTTGAATGTTATATCACGCAGTATGTCCACTTAAAAATACTATTTTTAACTAACCAAAGCATCTCAGGGGTGTGACTTATGCACTCCATTCACTTCCTGCCTATGTTCCAACATCTATCATTCTCCTACTGTAACTGTGGTATTAGATGTTATTAAGCAGTACTGTCCCAGTTAAAAATACAATTTTTAACTAACCAAAGCTCCTCAGGGGTGTGACTTATGCACTCCATTCACTTCCTGCCTATGTATCCAACATCTATCGTTCTCCTACTGTAGCTGTCGTATTAAATGTTATCAGGCAGTACTCAAAATATCCTTTTTAACTAACCAAAGCTTCTCAGGGGTGTGACCTATGCCCTCCATTCACTTCCTGCCAATGGTCCAACATCTATCTTTCTCCTACTGTAGCAAAGGTATTGGATGTTATCAAGTAATACAATTTTTAACTAACCAAAGTTCCTCAGGGGTGTGGCTTATGCACTCCAATCACTTCCTAGCCTATGTTCCAACATTTCGTATCGTCTAACTGAGCTGTGGAATTCGGATGGTTACCAGCAATATTGTCCCCAGTCTAAAAATACAATTGGGTTAGATCTCTCCTCTCATCCCTCTCTCTCTATATCTACTACGCTTCACATTGTAACATAGTAAACACTCTATACATCATTCTCTTGCCTCCTATTTTTTTTAACATCTATCTTTCTCCTACTGTAGCTGTGGTATTGGATGTTATCAAGCAGTATTGTTCCAGTTAAAAATACAATTTTTAACTAAAACCATAGCTCTCCAGGTGTGAGAAACTTATGCACACCAGTAACTTCCAGCCTTATGTTCCAAACATCTATCGTTCTCTACTTTAACTTATGTATTGTATTTTATCAAGCAGTATTGTCCTAGTTAAAAATACGATTTTTAACTAACCAAAGCTCCTCAGGGGTGTGACTTATGCACTCCATTCACTTCCTGCCTATGTTCCAACATCTAGTGTTCTCCTACTGTAGCTGAGGTATTGGATGTTATCAACCAGTATTGTCCCACTTAAAAATACTATTTTTAACTAACCAAAGCATCTCAGGGGTGTGACTTAATATCTCTCCCATCACTTCTGCCTATTTCCAACAATCTATCAATCTCCAACTTATAACTGTAGTATTAGATGTTATTAAGCAGTACTGTCCCAGCTTAGAAAATAAATTTTTAACTCCCCAAAGCTCCTCAGAGTGTTTAACTTATTGCACTCCATTCACTTCTGCCTATGTTATCCAACATCTATCGTTCTCTACTGCTAAGCTGTAGGTAATTGGGATGTTATCAAGCAGTATTGTCACAGTTAAAATACAATTTTTAACTAACCAAAGCTCCTCAGGGGTTTGATCTAAGGACATTTTAAATTTTTTGCATAAAAAGACACTCCAATACCTAGGAGTCTACACCAAGGAGATAGGATAACCATATAGTCAATGCATTACAACCTATAACTTCAAAATTATAGGACATATGCAAAGGTAAAAGTAGGCTCTTCTTGACCTGGGTCAAAGATTCAATTTGCTGCCCTTGCCCCATCAAAAAGCAAATTTAATTATTGGTAGCCACTTATGTCATGCCTATGGTCCAGGAGATGTAATAATTTTTTATTGGAACTAGTCTTAAAATCAGGTAACACTGTGCTGACTAAAAATCCCATTTTTAATAAACCGAAGCTCCTTGGGGGGCGTAAACTTTAGGCAAAGTGCTGAGCGAGCGCGCGGGTAGTGAGTAGAGGGGTGGGTGAGGGTAGGGGTGAGAATTGGCGATTCTACCAAAGCCTCATTTCTCCTAGCAAAGACATAAGTATTCCTTTCTTCGCCAGGGCAAAGATTCAGATTGCTGCCCTTGCAAAGCAAATTAGAAAATTGTTACCCCTCCATTTCCTGCCTATGTTCCAAGATCTATAATTCTCCTATTACACCTGGGGTATAAGATGTTATCAAGAAATATTGTGCCTGTTAAAAATAAAATACACTCTCTCCTCTCACTCAGCAAAGCTCCTCGGGGGCATGTATTATGCAAATTTGTAATTTATCGTATAAAAAGATATTCTCAGCCCAATACTTGGGACTGTACATCAAGGTGAAAGGGCCCATGTGGTTCAGGACCTGATTTTAATGCCTTGCAACATATAATTTATAAACTTCAGGATATTACAATCCTCATTTCCCCTAGCAAAGGCATAAGTATTCAATTCTTCACCTGGGTAAAGATTCAGATTGCTCACCTTGCCCTATGAAAAGGCAAAGCAAATTAGGAACTTGTTGCCCATCTATTTCCTGGCTATGTTCCAAGATCTGTAGTTCTCCTGTTACACCTGTGGTATTATATATTATCAAGCAGTATTGTCCCTGTTAAAAAATACCATTTTTACTAACCAAAGCTCCTTGTGGGAATGAATTATGCAAATTTTTAATTTCTTATATAAAAATAAATTTTCAGCCCAATACATGGGACTGTACACCAAGGAGAATGGGCGTACATGGCTCAAAACCCTATGGCAACATATAATTTCTAAATTGCAGGATATTCTATGTCTCATTTCCTCTAGCAAAGATATAAGTATTCTTTTCTTCACCTGGGTAAAGATTCAGATTGCTGCCCTTGCTCTGTGAAAAGGGAAAATTAGAAAATTGGTAACCATTCACTTCCTGCCTGTGTTCCAGGATCTATTGTTCTCCCAATGTACCTGTGGTATTGGATGTTATCAATCAGTATTGTCCAAGTTAAAAATACAATTTTTAACTAACCAAAGCTCCTCAGGGGCTTGACTTATGCAAATTTGCATTTTTTTTTGCATAAAAAGACATTCTCAGTCCAATACCTAAGAGTTTACACCACAGAGAAAGGGCCTATATGGGTCTGAACCATATAGTCAACGCTTTACAACCTATAACTTCCAAATTACAGGACATATGCTGAAACTAAAAAGATAGACCACAAACCGGGGTGGAAGATTCATTTTTGCTGCTCTGTCAAAAGGCAAATTTAATCATTGGTAGCCATTTATGTCATGCTTGTGATCCAGGAGATGTAATATTTTCTGTTGGAACTAGTCTTAAAATCAAGTACCACTGTCCCGACTAACGATCCCATTTTCTACAAACCAAAGCTCCGCGGGGGGCGTAACTTAGGCAAATTTGCCTTCCATATATAATTTCCAAATTACGGGATATCCTATGCCTCATTTCCTTTAGGGAAGACATAAGCATTCTTTTCTTCACCAGGGCAAAGATTTAGGGTGACTTGTATGATCCATAGCTTTAAAGCCGTGTAGAACGCGCCAGAATGTATGAACCTGTTCTACTCTGAGTCACAGATTTGGCGCACTGTAGTTCCAACTACGACATACTCGTCTTAAGTTCTATAAGCTCAGTAAACCCCTTAACTTGGTCCTAGTCCCTGTTCCGAGCAGGTAATGCGCCTAGATTTGCTTCCTCCAGTCATAAATAGTAGAATCATATGTGTATGTGTGTGCAACACGCCCTCAGAATGCCCCCACATCTTGGGTGCATTACAAAGTGATCACGGTGCGCCCAAACTGTGTTTTGGAGATGCGTCAGCACATACAAGAGAGAACGAGGGCCAGTGTACAGTTATTTGGCTAAAAGGACACCAAAAAATTGGCACAGCCCCTTACAGACATGTCGCCCTTAGAGAACTTGCCTCTTGCCATTTGGGGGGGGGAGAAAAAGCAAACAAATTCAAACGTATGTTACCCATCCAAGATTCTAGCCGATGTCCCCCGAGAATCTAGAGTTGCTACCTATTGCACCCGTGGAATTAGATGTCATCAAGCATTGTCCCCGTTTAAAATCCAGTTTTTGAAAAGTCAAAATCTCTCAGGGATGTGATTTATGCAAATTTGCAATGTTTTTTTGCATAAAAATAAATTCTCAGTAGCTAAGACTGTACCCCGGGGAGATGATATCCCATAATGTCTTGAACCTTAGGTGAATGTCTTCCAACATATAATTTCCAAATTGCAGGATATTTTAAGCCTCACTTTCCTTAGCAAAGTCATAAGTAGACTTTTCTTGACATGGGCACTATACCACATGACTAAGACTAAGGGTTTGGAGCCTGAAATGCGTAAACCTTGACCATTGAGCTTTTGTCCTGTCTTGTTTTTAATGAGTGTTAATAAACATGGATCGTTTTAACTTTATCTCTGCACTCTGCTGGAGTAACTTTTTTTTCTGACTAGCTATTACGGTATTCTATTGGGCTGTATACAACATGGGACCCTATGCCCTGAGTCTACAGTCCTAGCTATTTAACTAGTCTATTGGACTCTATACCACATAGGATCCTATGTCCTCAATATTCAGTCCTAGCTATTAAACCAGTCTATTGGGCTCTATACCACAAGGAACCTCAAGTCCTCAGTGTACAGTCTTAGATTTTGGACTAGTCTATTGGGGCTCCCTATAACAATGTGACCCCCTATGCGCATATTGTACAGTCCTAGCCTGATTGGACTTCTATACCAAATGAGATCCACGTTGGACCCGGGAGAGAGACTCGAGAGCAGAACACAGCAGTGGAATTTCATCCTGGTGGCTTACCTGTGGAGTCAATTCTGGGAGCCACCAGTGGAGTTGATTCTGGGGCTCACCCTACAGCTACTGTGCAAGCCTCTTATACCCTGCCTCTTGCTTTTTGCCTCTCTCTCTCTGGTTTTCTGAATCTTCCAAGGATGTACATGTAGTTTAAAAGTAACTCCAGGTCTACCATAGTCAGAGCCTGGAAGAGACCTTATTTCTCAATGGTCAATCCTAGATATTGGGCTCTAAACCACATGGGACCCTACTGTATGTCCTCAGTGTATAGTTCTAGCTATTGGACTAGTCATTTGGGCTCTATACCACATGGGACCCTATGTCCTCAATATCCTCTCATCTCCTTGCATTGGACTAGATCATTTAGGGCTCATATACCACATGAGGACCCTACTGTCCCTCAATTGTATAGTCCAGGCATATTGGAAACTAGGTCAGTGTGGGGGCTTCTTAACACATGGGACCCTATGTCCCTCAGAGTACAACCGAGCATTGGATTTAATCTATTGTGCTCTGTACTACATGGGACCCTATGTCCTTAGTGCACAGTTCTAGCTATTGGATTAATCTATTGTGCTCGATGCCATATATGACCATATGTCCTCAGTGTTCAGTCCTAGCTACTAGACTAGTCTATTGCGCTCTATACCACAGGGGACGCTATGTCGTTAGTGTATAGTCCTAGCTTTTGGACAAGTCATTTAGGCTCTATACCACAAGGGACACTATATCCTCGGCGTACCCGCCTTGCTTTTGGACTAGTCTTTTGTGTAGAAGATTTACCCCAGCAGTGGTATTACACAGGATAGAGGCATCATCGGCATTGAACGGAAATGTTATCTATCACAGAGAAGTCTTCTTCATTTTACGAGTTTGGTGGGGCGGGTGCGGTAGGCGAGGAGGGTGGGGTGGGTGGGGGTGTATGTGGGGTAGTGAGCGGCGGGAGTAGTTTACCTGACATTTTATTTTGCTTGTCTTTATCAATCCCTGAATGGCTAGTATGTAAACTCTTTATGAACTACGTGGTAGCATCAGGGATCTATGAATAAAATATATGTTTCTATACATTCATCTCTTGTGTGTGCATTTCTCTGTACGGACACTTCCCTCGTGGAAGTATGGTGGGGCCGGCTTTGTCTTCAAACTCCCGGTTTCTGGATGGTGTCCATATGTAAATACCCCACATCTTCATCAAAACCAAGTGGTCGAGCAGATTTTAGCTCCAAAAGGATTGAATAATAGTTTGTTAATTTATTCTCTCGTATATAAAAAGAGTAAAGATACAGTGGTGAGAACGCCGAGGTCATAATTAACTGATACACAGGAACAGAGATTTGCTTTTAGGGAGTCAAGCTGCAAAAAATTAAACCTGTGAAATATGTCGGCAGCTTCTTCATTTCAAAAAGATTCACTTAAAATGCAGCACAAAGATTTATCTCTGAAGATGAAGACAATTATCACGGAATTGGGTGGTCATAGGAAGATGATTGGAGCAGTAGTTCTCTTCTGCTCTACCAGCCCCAATTCATTGCGACCTTCAACATAAATTTTGCCCTAAAAGGTGATCTATGACCTCAATGATGAGTTTTTTTGGCCAAAAAGTAATACAGCCCAGAAGAAGAAGGAGGAAAAGCAACAACCATTATGGCCCACTGTGGTTACTTCAGGATCCCAAAAATAGCTTGACTAAAGGGGGTTTGACTGTTTTTATCAATCACATCTTAAGGGTGGGGCCCAGATGAAATGGAGTCATGTAATCCTCAAATGGGGTCTCCCATTGGCTTCCCTTCACACAAGCGAAAATCATATCTTTTGTTGTAAACGTGTAATTGCCATTCTTTTTCTTCTTATTAAAAAGCAAAAACTTCGGTTAAATTGTCTTCTCTAGTTTGTGGTTGTTGGCAGTGGTTGCCTGGCAATTTCTCAGATTCTTTGCATGTCTGCTGACCTGGCTGCGCACCTGGAGCCTGCGTGAGGAGTTGCTAATTCAACCTCTATTGAGCGCCTTCAGTTTGGCAGCCAGTTGCAGAGTATACTGCAAAGTCTCTAGTATAGTCCAGATATTACAAGCACACGACCATACTCATAGCACCATAGCATGAGCAGAAACCATTCCCCGTTGGAGGCAATAAAAGCGTCAATGCTACATGAGAGAAGTCGCATAAGTGCAGAATACTGATAAACAATTGTTTTACGCACACACATGAGGGGGGCCAAAATTTTTAGTAAAAAAACGGTATTGGTAAGAACATTCAATCGTATGCAGAAAATCTGCAAGACAACCCAAATGCAAAAATACTGATGAACAACCACTCACATGCCTACTTGCCCAAAGGGGGGGGATTGTAAACAAGGGGTATGATAAGGTTATAAAGTGCACTATTAAAATTTCATGTGGGGCCCCTGATGGCTTTAGGTGAACCCTATACTATTTGGGTTTTGCGGGGGCTCCCGCAATTTCCCAAGTGCCCAAAACAAAAACGATCTTTCTGCTCCCCCTTTTTAGGGGAAACTACATGTGGAAAAAATCAAACATGGGTTAAGTTGATACGTGGCCACTAATTTTGCAAACTTTTTCCCGTGTTGCACTACCATTTTCCAATGTCGTGGGGGGCCTTTGGCAGGGAACCAGGGTGTGTTATATTACCGCATTTCAAAAAAGTTAAAAATAAATGGGGGGAAAGTCTGAAAATACCCAACTTTCAGTAAAAACTTTCAGTAAATTTTTTAAGTCCAGGGATCATGGAAGGAAAATCTATCCCAGCTTTGATATGAGAAAGAACTGCCGAGCTGTGTGCAATGATTTGGGCCTGGACAGTGTCATTTATAGGCCACTACCCCTTTAGTTTTTAAACCCCCATCAGTTAATTTGATAATTATTTTTACTAATTTGGGTAGGGAATAGAAGGGGGTGGGAAAACCCTCCTTTGAGGAGGACTACCCTTTGCCCACTAGTGGCTCCAACCCCCCGGCGGGGGTAAAAGGGGCACATTTTGAAATATGTATATACAATAAGGAAATTAAAAATAAAATTTAAATCTGTTAATTTAACCTCCTAAATAAAAGCGATACCGAAGGAGTAAAACAGATCAAAGGCTGGGGAATCCAAAATATAAACAATATAAATCAGTGTCGGTAGAAGTTGTACAAATGCAAAAAGATACAAATTGCTCCACACCCATATTATGAAGGGGGGGAAGTTACTTAGTTAAAAACTGCACATCGTATAAGAATCAGTTCCCCCGTGGCAGAAAGCAGAAATAAACACAGGGGGATGTCAATTCAAAAAAAAAAAACCACAAATGCTACCTTTCATGGCGTTGTGTGTGTGTGAGTGATGTTTATCAGTATTTTTGCATTTGAGCAATCTCCCCTGTATGTAAATACAGAAAATTCAGCTCACAAAGAATGAGAGGTGCACGGAGAGTTGGCAGACCCCAACTAAAGTTCAAAACAAAAACAGAAAATCCCCAGCATCTTCCAAAAATGTAACATTTATTTCAATAATTCCATAAAAGCAAGATGAGATGGACAGAGCAGTAGCTTATGCACTTCAGATGCTGTCCACCCTTAATTAACCGGGCTAAGGTACAAAATGGACGGAAAGTTCTGTCTGCTGCCTCATTTTAAGGAATTATTGGAATAAATATTCCATTTTAAGAAGAATCTCTCCTGTATGGTATGGTGGCTTTTCTGCATACTGGTGTGAACTGGTTCTTATGCAATGTGCAGTTTTTTACTAAGCAATTTCCTCCTCATGGATAGGTGTGTGAGCAGTTTCTCCCCTTTTAAAATTTCCCCCTGTGCAGGGGTTTATTGCCTCTTATGGGAAAGTTTTTGTTCTCCCATGGCGGGGTAGACTCTGTGTCTAGGTTTCCCATAAAAAACCCTTTTTTTTATTATTTTTACCCTTCAAGTTTAGTTTATTAAAGTTTTGCTGTTCATTATGTAAAGTTTAGTTTATTATTGTTAATTGTCTAGGTGTCTTTTCCAAGGTGTAAAATTCTGCAGTCCTATCAGTTTATTCTCTGGGTCTTAGAGCGTTTTGGGTTTTTGTAGCTTATTGGAAAATTTAGGAATGTTTTTTGGGGCATTTGTAGCTTGGGAATTTTTTGAGGGGTTAATTTAGGATCAGTTTAAGGGAAAAATTTTGGTTTGGGTGTTATTATTATTTTGTCTTGCTCTGGTTGAGCTCAATGTGGAATTCCCCCCAAAAAACCCCTTGATATCAGTTCCTGAAAATTTGTGGGGGAGTCTTTCTCACTTTTGATTAATACACACTTTATATGGTTATTTTTGGATACTGGTGAAAAACCCCGTTAGTTTTGTTTGTGGGCTGGGGTCCCACCACTTATCTTTTTACAGTGGTTTTGGGTTTCCGGGGTGGTTACAAGTAAAAAATAGTGTGGGTTAAAATCAGAAATACTGGAAAGTTGGGTCAAAAATTAGCTTAAGTACGCAGAAAGATAAAAATGGGGGGGGCTTCCCGGGGGAGTGGGGTGTTTCTGTAATCTGGGGGTGATTTTTTTTAAGGGAAAGGGGGGAGGGGGTGACTTGTCATTTTTGAATCAATATTCCTCACAGCGCCCCTGTCCGGAACCTAACCCCATAGAACTGGCCTAAAGTCCTTATCCCAACATCTTTCAATCCCCCCATAATGGAGTAAAGATCCTATCAAGGGTTTAAAAAAGGGTTGAAAAAAGCACTTTGGGGGAAAAAAAAAAGGCCCAAAAGGGGTAGTAACCAAAATTTTTTGGTTTAATTCATGGTCACATGCAGGTAAAGGAAAATCCCCGCTCATGACCCCAAAATAGGGGAGTGGTTATTTTTAAAAAAAAGTCATCTGAATTAGTCCTAATGCAAATACTGATAAAGCACATAGGTAGGTTAATTCCATAAGTATATACTTCCCCTTTAAACCCTTCTGAGCCTTTTAGCGATGAGGATAAGCTGCAAAGTCACACTAAATTTTTTTGGATTATGGGGTCTTTTTAAAATTTTTGGTAAACCCGGTAGGGCCCCTTTCTTGGCGAACACCCCACTGCGTTTCTATTTTCTACACATAAAGGGTAACCGCTCCTGTAAGGGCGCCTCTGTCCGGAACCTAACCCTATAGAACTGGCCCTTTAAAAAGGGGGAATCTCCCAAAAAAGGGTAAAGTTCTATCAAGGGGTAAGAGTTTTAAAAAGACTTATGGGATAAAAAGGCAAAGGTGTATGTAAAGTTCCAAAATATCGGTTCGATTTATGGTCACATGCAGATAACAGGTAAGTGACCAAAAGTAGGCAACAGTTAGTTATAATACAGTCCTCTGAATTAGCCCTAATACAAAGTGCTGCATGAAAACACATAGGAAAGGTCTATAGTCCCATAAATATTCGCTTCCCCTTTCGCCCCTTATGAGCCTGGAAATGTAGCAGATGAGGATAAGCTGCAAAGTCACACAAATTTTTTTTGGATTACTGAAGGTGTTTAAAATTGTTGAAGCCCGAGTCTCTGGTGAACACCCCACTGCGTTTCTATTTTCTACACATAAAGGGGGGAACCCCTCCCCGAAGGGTGCCCCCGTCGGGAAACCCAACCCCCTAGAAAGGCCTAAAGTCCCTTTTTCCCCCAAAACTTTTTAATCCCCCCCATAATGGAGTAAAGATCCTATCAAGGGATAAATGAGGTTGAAAATAGCACTTATGGGATAAAAAAAGGCAAAGGTGTATGTAAAGTTCCAAAATATCAGTTCGATTTATGGTACTGCAGGGAACAGGTATTATCCCCCAGTGACGGGCATTGGGTTATTTAAGATACAGTCCTCTGAATTAGTCCTAATGCAAAGTACTGCATGAAAGCACATAGGATAGGTCTACAGCTCTCCATACAGTATATCAGCTTCCTCTTACAGCCCATTACTAGAGCCTGGAAATGTAGCAGATGAGGATAAGCTGCAAAGTCACACTAAATTTTTTTGGATTACTGAAGGTCTTTTAAATTGTTGAAGCCCGGTAGGTCCCGATTCTCTGGCGAACACCCCACTGCGTTTCTATTTTCTCTCCACGTTGAATGCAGAAGCCCCCAAAAATACATTTCTAGGAGCCGCGAAGGAAAAAAAAAGACGAGGCGATCGTTTTGGGGGCCCGGGGGGGAAAAGTTCTGTCAAATGCTGTAAAAAATGTAGCGCGGAGTCCATAGTAGCTGTTTAAGGTCAAAGTTGGACGGAAAAATCAACAGCCCACAGGGCGATCTAATGCGGGCGACGCCGCCTGGATCTGACTAGTGCTCTGAATCAGCCAAAATTTGGAAGGGAACTGGGCCAAAAATAAAGTTGAAGCCAGGGAAGGTTTTTTTAGGGGAAATTTTGGGTTCCCAAGAAGGTTTTTTTTAAAATGGGGGTTTATTAAACCCCCCGGGCACAAAATACATTATGTAATGAGAAAAACAATATGCTTTAAACCCAGGCGGGGACAAAATAAAAGGTTATAGCGCCCCCTATGAAAAAAACCCGGGCCCACTCCATCCCTGCTTGCCCCCCCCTTTGGGGGGGTAAAGAAACCCCCTAGGTGGTCCCCCATTTCACCTCCCCAAATTGGGTCCTGGGCCCCTTTTTTAAACCCCCTAAAGCCCCGGGTTTAAAAGGGGGTTTTTGCCACAATTTCATTTAATACCCCTTTGCACCCTGTCTTCGCTCTGTTTTCTCTAAGGGGGCGTTTTGGGGATTTGTTTGAATTGCATATCATGTGCCCCGGCGGGTGACATCCCCGGGTCTTACCTCTCTCTAGTAAAAAAGAAAGGTTTTTTTATGTTAAAATTTGCGAGTTTACACTGTGGGCTAAGGGTAAAATTTTTCCCCTCCAGGCCCCAAGGGTCCTCGGTTCAAATCCCAAAAAGGAAACCCAAACTTGTGGGATTTTTTTTTTTTTCAATGCACAGCCCTGTTTGGGGTTTTTTCTTTTTTTAATTTTATTTTTGGATAAAAACTTAAGGAGTAAAAGGGCGGGAGAGGTGACGCCCCTGGGGGTTTTTGGAAAAATCAGTAGCCCCTGGGGAGGAAAGTGATGTTTGGGGCATGTGGGGGACCAGGACTAACAAGCTCTCACCCCGGGTTCGTTTTCCCTGGAAAATATGCTGAAAACAATAGATCACGGAAAGCCAGAAAAAAAAGGCCCGGGAATTTTTTAATAAGATGAATGGTGAAAATGTTTATTATTTAATTTATAAACTTCCCACATGAATTTTATTTCATGGCAAAACCCCTTTAAAGGGCCTTCATTTTTTTTAGTTTTTGTTAATGATGCAGTTGTATGAGGACTTGTTTATTGTGGGAAAAGTTGTATTTTTCATATAAATTATTGCGTAATTTAAAAAAAATTTGCAGTGTTAACAAAAAAAAGTGTTTTTCTGCATTTTTTTTTATTGTTTTTTTATCCCATTCACATTTCACCTAAAAAACCCTGTTTAGATCCAAAAGGTTTTACCCACACATGTCCCCGGAGGGCTTTAACTTGAAGCTCGGCCCCTTAGTGCAAAAACTAAAAATGGGCCCCAAGGACCAGTCCCACTTACAATGCTGGCTTTTGGGCCACCTCACGCTGCAGGCCCCAGAAGCGACTACTACCTCTGCACCCCCTATAGCTATGCCCCTGCATGTCACCCTTTGTGTCAGTACAGCACAGGCTGCTTCGGAAAAACCAAACCCCAAGAATTATAGCAGAACCCCTTGGGCTACTCAGGTCCCCTTGCTGAGATAGATATTCCCCGGGCTAATTAACGGGGGGAACCGGGGAACCAATGCGGCAGGGGAATCCCTTTTGATCATGTGTTGGTCACAGACACAGGGGGGATTGAGAAGCTTCCTCCGGTCCCTGCCATTTTCAAAAACTGCTCTAGGAACGTCTAGGAATGGAGCTGTTAACTACGCTTTTACCCAGCCACTGCCCCATGGAGCTGCAAACCCCCTCCCCAACACCGCCATCAAAGAAAGTGGGCGGGCGATAAGGGGTTAAAAGAATTGCAACAAAATAATATTCACTGCCATAAAAAGTTATAAATTGTTACCCATCCATTTCCTATCAAGATCTATAGTTTCTGTGTTGCAACTGTGGTATTTGATGGTATCAGATAGTATTGAACCTGTAAACAGTCCCATTTTTGACAGACCAAAGTTCCTCGGGGGCGTGACTTATGCAAATTTGAAGAAAAAATTAAAAGACATTCTAAGTCAAATAGCTGGGGCTATACACTGAGCAGATAGGATGCCACGTTGTACAGAACCCATGAAACCAAAAAAACAACTTTTTTAAACTTTTAATTTTGGGAAATTAGCAGACATTCACCATGTAAACATTATCATAGTGTTCGTGATTTTAAGCCACAATAGTGCCAAAATTTTGGCACTCTTTTGGAACATGGCGTCACATTCCATTTCATGAAACCACGCCCCGTTTTAAAGAGGCCACATCCCTTTTGTCGGCCAAGGCACAAAAGTGACTAGTAACTGTCTAAAAACATAATAAATGTGGTGTAAAGCAGGCACAACATTATTTTTACTGCAAATTGTGTCAGGATTCTGGCGCACCTGCCTTGATAGCCCTCACAACAGATCAGTTTTAGTAAATACTTGTATATCCTATCAGGCTACGACTGGCCCACCGTGGAGTTGTTGAAACCCCCTGTGGGCCCTGAGCTCTAGAGGGGATGGGAACTGCGTGTCACCTGAAGCCCAATCACCACATGCTGCCGCAGAACGCCTGGGCCCTATATCCCGAACGTTCTGAGACAGGGCTCAGGAATCGGGGGCTAATGTCCTCGATCCCTGGGTTTTCAACTTTGTAGAGCAGCTTTTAGTATCAGTAGGCCCCAAAAGCCTTTGGCCTTTTGGGTGAGGCGGGAACAAATTTATCGCGCCCCCTTACACAATGCTTCATTAGAAGCCGGCCCACCCTTTCCCGTTGGAAGAGCGGGGAAGGGAGTTTATTTTTTTTTTTTGTAATTTGCCTACCACCCCAGTCTACATAACGGCGGTCCTAACTACCTACAACTACCTTACTGCGACCCTAACTACCTACAGCCTACCTAACTGAGGCCCTAACTACCTTCAGCCTACCTGACTAGGGCCCCCCCAACTACTCATGACCTAATGGGCCCTAACTACTTTTCCATTAAATGGGTTTAACTTCCTTCGTCTACCTAAATGGGGCCCTACTACTTTAAAAAATATCTAATGGGGCTCTAACACTTCACCTACCCTTGGGGGCCCCACCACCCACAGCAACGAACTGGGCCCTACCAACCTACAGCCTACCTAACTGGGGTTCTACCTACCTACAGCACAAGTAATTTGGGGGCCCAAAACCCACCCCTTCTAAAGTGGGGCCCAAAAAAAACCACAGTCCTAAGTGGCGCCCAACTACCTACAGCCTACCTAAGTGGGCCCCCAAATACCTACACCCAAGGGGGGCCCAAATAACCAAGCCCACCTAAGTGGCGCCCTAACTACCACGCCTACCTAATGGGGCCCTAAATACCCACAGCTAAAAAAGGGGGGGCCCACCTACCACAGCAATGTAACTGGGACCCTAAAACCAAAACCTACCAAAAAGGGGCCCAAATACCACAGCCTACCTAAGGGGGGCCCTAAAAACCACAGCCTACCTAAAGGGGGGCCTGCTCCTACACCACCCAACCAGGCCCCCAACTACCTACACCCACCAATCCCCCCCCTAACAGGCCTACCTTTCCTAAACCTACACCACCCAAGGGGCCTTAACTACCTACCCTATCTAAAATTTGGGGCCCCAACCCCTACAGGCTACTGATGGGGGGCCTAATTCCCACAACTACCCAACGGAGTCCTAACTTTCCTATACCCTTCCAATGGGGTATACCTACCTACCTACCGAAAAGTTGTTCCAGAACTGTTAACACTTGAGGAATAACACAAGGGAAAGTTTTACTACAATGGAGTCGTCAGGAGAGGCGGCCATTGCTCTTTAAAATTTATGGACGCTTCGGGTTGAAATAAGCAATTTATAGTAAGAAGTATAAATAGCGAGAAGCAAAAGATGAATCGGCCCCATAGAGGAATAGGCTCCGCGCCGGGATCACCACTAATCAATCTGTAATGTTTGTGCCCTTATCACACAGTTTTTAAAATTAAAAAGCGTCTGAAGAATTATTGGTCATTGGGAGGGTCGGGAAAGTTGTGTAAAACTCCTACTACAAAAAAAAAGCCCCGAAATGGGGGGAACAAAAGTAAACAAAAGGGAAAAGTTGGGCCCCGTTTGGGCACCAATGAAAACAGTTAAAAATTTATGCTTACTGTCTGTAATTTAAACCTTTTCTCTGGGGGAGAAGGGAAACATCATCATAAGGGGAACCAATCAGGGCACTTTGTTTTCCCTATGGGGGCACTAGAGCGGGGGTGTCAAACTGCGGCTCCCCGGGCTTTTGGGGGAAACTACAACCCCCTCTTGATTTGTTAATTCTAAAAAAAGTCGGGCATGATGGGAGTTGTTTTTTTCCCCAAACAGCTGGAGGGTCGTATTTTTAAACACCCGTGCATAGGGATATCAAACAGGGGTTGCCAAATTCTCTTTACGTTCCAGTGATTTTGGGGGTCTCAGGGGAGGGTAAAACGTGGGGGATCAGCTGATAGTCGAGGGCTCCTTCCAAAAAAAGGGGTTTTTGAAATTTTAAGAAAAAAAAATTTTACCCTAGGTTATACGGGGAAAAGGGAAGTTTTCTTCTGGTGCTTGTTTTGTATTAGAAATGTGAATAAAGGAGCATTGTCTTGAGGGAGATACAAATTTGGAAAAATTCCCCCAATTAAAGGGGATTTTAAAAATGGGTGTCAAACCCAATTTTTTTTGTCTTGATTTAACATTTTGTTTTTTACCCCAAGCTGCGTCACTTTTTGGGGTTTCCAAGTCACTGTGTACATAAATTACTTACCCTGTATGACCCTCCCTGATTCCCCGGGTTTTAAATCCTCCAGAGTTTGAACTCCCTATTTGCGGGTGCAGTCCACTGTGTACTTAAATTTATTACCCTGTACCTAAACCCGAGTTAATCCTGAAATTATCCCCCACAGCTGCACCCCACTAATCTGCCGGGTTTTGCAGTCCTGTTTACATACATTATTAAACCTGTACTGCCCCTGATTACATCTTTTAATTATCCCCCGAGTGCACTCATATTCTGTGGTGCATTCACTGGGTTCCCATACATTATTTATCCTGTATTGATCCGGGGTTACTTTCCTGTTTTACCCTCTAGGCTGCGCTCATTTTTTTTTGGGGGCATTTTCACGGGTGTACCCCCCTTTAAATTTACCCTGTATTGATCCTGAGTTAAAACCTGTTTTTAATCCCCCAGAGTGATCAAAATTCTGCTGGGCAGTCACTGTGTAAAAAAATTATTACCCGGGTATGAACTGATTACCCCTGTATTATACCCAGACCCTTCACTACTTTTTCCAAAGGGTTGCAGTCACTGTAAACATTACTTACCCTGTATGTTCCTGATTTTACTTTCCTGAAATTACCCTCCGAGTTTGCCTCCCCTATTCGGGCTGGTGCCGTCCCTGGGAAAAAATTTTAATTTTTCCCTGTACTGATTGGTTACATCCGTTTACCCTCCAGAGCTGCACTCACTATTCGGGTGGTGTTTTCACTGTGTACAAAACTTTTACTTATCCTTTTAGGACCCGGATTTTACATCCTGTATTTTACTCCGGGCTGCCCCAAACTTTTCCCTGCTTTTGCAGCCCACTGTGTAAAATAAAAATTTCCCTTGTCTGACCCGGATTTTAATTTTAAAAAAATTCCAGAGTCACTCATATTTGCTGGGCAGCCCACTATACTACTTTTACTTATCCTGTATGACCTGATTTACATCCTGTATTACCCTCCAAGCTGCCTCATATTCTGGGGTTTGCAGTACTGGTACATCCCTTATTTTCCCCGGTACTGATCCTGAGTTACACCCTTTTTTAATCCTCCAGAGTTTTGCACACTTTTCTGTTGGTGCATCATGACTTTACATTATTTACCCTGTACAAATTTCCTAAAGTTCCATCCTGTTTTAAATCCCCCAAAGGGGGCCCCACTACTATTCTGCTGGTGCAGTCATTTGGGGTCATACATTATTTATTTACTGCCTTTGATTTAAAACCCCCTGTTTAAATACCCCCAAGTTCACTCCCCCTATTCTGTGTGTAGCCCAGGGGTCTTTAAAAATTACTTACCCTGTAAAATCCTGAGTTAAAACCTGTATTATCCTCCAGAGCTCATCCTATTTTTGGGGTGCGGGTTCACTGTGTACATCCCTTAAATTACCCTTTTACTGATCCTGGCTTCATTTTTTTATTACGCCAGAGTCACTCATTTCCCGCGGGTTTGTAGTTATGTGTAAATACTTTATTTTCCTGTACTGACCCGGGATTCCCATCCGGGTATTATCCCCAGTGTTTGAAAACTCACTATTCTGCTGGGGCAGCCCATTAAACATACATTATTATCCTCAGGATCTAAAGTTAATTGAAATTATACTCCAAAAGCTCCCACATATTTGCGGGCAATCCTTTGTCCCTAATTACAAATTCCTGAATTTGTCCTGATTTTTTTGTATTACCCCCCGAGCTGACTCCATTTGTTGGTTTTTAAAGTCACTGTAAACCATTTTACCCTGAAATTTCCTGAGTTACCCCTGTTTTTATTCCAGAGCTGCATCATTTTCTGCTGGGGGCGTAGGTGTAATACATTACTTACCCTGTACTGACCCTTAAATTTTAAACCTGTTTTATCCTAAAGTGCTGCACTCCCCTATTTGCGGGTTTGCAATCACTGGGGGTACATACATTACTTATCCTGTATGTCCTGAGTTAAAATTCCTTTTATTATACCCCAAAGGCTGCCCCCACTATTTTGGTGGGTCACTGTGAAAATTTAACATTACAAATCCTGAAACTGACCCTGAGTTAACCCTTTGTTTATCCCCCAGAGTCCATTCACTATTTCTGGGGTTGCGCATTTTTTTTATCCCATTACTTTTTTCCTTGTACAAATTTCCTGGGGTTCCCATTGTTTTTTATATCCAGAGCTGTGCTCACTATTCTGTGGTGCATTCATGTGAAATTTCCCTTTAAATTTTTCCGGTACGCTCCTGAGTTATTCCTGTATTTTTACTCCAAGCTGCATCCAATTCTCTGGGTGCAGTCACTGAAATTACATTACTTATCCGTACTGATCCTGATTTACATCCTGTTTTCCTCCAAGCTGCCCCAAAATTTTTCTGTGGGCGTAAATACAAAATTTTACTTACCCCCGGGTTGTTTGGGGGTTTACATCCTGCATTAACCCCGGGAGCTGCGCTCCCTATTCGGCGGGTTGCGGGTCATTTGAAACATAAAATTATTACCCTGTATGATCCCCCAATTACATCCTCTATTCCTATATATTCCTATTTTCCCTTTTCTCCCCCGCTTTTATTTTTGGGGCCGCTTTGTCTATGGACAACATCAATTTGGGGAAAAGGAAAAAATAAATTCTGGAGTCGCACAAAAAAGGGGTTTTTAAATTTTTTGGAGTTTTTTTTTCAGGTAAATAAGGTGGGGAGAAAAACCCGAAAAAGGGAAAACACTCCAGGTTTTTTCCCCTTTTTTTAAATTGTAAAATTGCTTTGGAAACATGGGGTCCCCGTTTTTTAAATTTAAAAACTCAGCTGATAAAAGGTTTTTCCCTGACTGATGCAACGTTTTTTTTCCCACTCGTTGGCTGTGTTTTTTGATGCTGAAAGGAGTTCAGCCTTTCTATGCCTTCCTATGAAAAAGACCTGAGGGGTTAGGGTGTTGGGGGGCCCCCATAGTGTTATTCTGGGCCCCCCGTGGAAATTTTTTTTGGGGCCCCCGGGGGTTATTTGAAGCCACATGGAGTTTATTCTTGGAGCCACCAGTGGAGTTGATCCTTGGGGCCCACCAGTGGAGTTGATATTTGGGGCCACCAGTGGAGTTGATGCTTGGGGCCACCAGTGGAGTTGATTTTTGGTGCCCAGCAGTGGAGTTGATTCTTGGGGCCACCAGTGGAGTTGATTCTTGGGGTCCACCAGTGGAGTGGATTCTTGGACACCACCTGTGGAGTGGATTCTTGGGGCCCACTATTGGAGTTAATTCTTAGGTCCACCAGTGGAGTTGTTGCTTGGGGCCCCACCAGTGGAGTTGATGCTTGGGGCCCCACCCGTGGATTTGCTTCTTGGGTCCCACCAGTGGAGTTGATTCTTGGGATCCACCAGTGGAGTTGATTCTTGTAATCCATCAGTGGAGTTGATTCCTGGGTTCCATCAGTAGAACTTATCTTTGGGTTCCACCAGTGGAGTTGATTCTTGGGCCCACCAGTGGAGTTGATTCTTGGGCCCACCAGTGGAGTTGATTCTTGGGCCCACCAGTGGAGTTGATTCTTGGGACCCACCAGTGGAGTTGATTCTTGGGATCCACCAGTGGAGTTGATTCTTGGGATCCATCAGTAAGTTGATTTTTGGGGATCCACCATGGGTTAAATTCTTGGGATTCACCAGTGGAGCTGATTCTTGGGATTCACCAGTGGAGTTGATTCTTGGGATCCACCAGTGGAGTTGATTCCTGGGTTCCATCAGTAGAACTCACCTTTGGGTTCCACCAGTGGAGTCGATTCTTGGGATCCACCAGTGGAGTTGGATCTTGGAGCCCATTCTACATCTTCTAAACATGACTGCACAAGCCTCTCACTTTCTGCCTCTGCCTTTCTCCATTAAAAAGCACCCTCAGGCCTGCTATTCTTAGGGACCCACCATGCCCAGGAGTCCTCTGGGGGTATACCCTGCTCCCTTCTGGGCCAGTCCAAGCCAGGACTTTGAACCTCTCATAGGAATGCCTAGAGAGATTCCCTTCCGGGTCACAAAACCATGCTATAGATTTCAGCAACTCAGAGAGCAGGTCCCATGGCCCAGTGACAGCAGTGAGAACTCCTGTAACCAGCTGCAGGTGAGCAATATTACCGGCACTGCTGTGTATCTATATGTGTCTTATGAACTAAGGGGTGGGGGATAAAGAGTGCTCCTTGAAGGGGTCAACATTTGGGGCTACATGTATGAAACTATTTAGGTCTAAAACTCACTCTTTTGCCCATAGTAACCTATGAACAAAAAAGTGAGTTTTAGACCTAAACAGGTTCATACATGTGGCCCTTGGTGTCTAACGGGCCCCAGAGGTCATAAACAGGAGCACCTTGTCTGTGTCCTTCTAGTAATGTATGTATTATGTCCAAGTGACAAAACCTTTGAATTCCCCAGGAACCGATCATGGACACTTTACAATAAATAAGCTTTGCAAGAACAGAGGAGATGGCGACCACCCCGAACGATTGGGGTGGAGAGGACACAAGGTGAAGGAGATCCATGATCAGATCTGTACCATTCATGGGGCAGACATCATTTGAATGTGGGTGATGGGAGGTTGTGGGTGATTTATTACTATCTCCTAAGACCCAGCGGGACGATTGGGGTGGAGAGGCCACAAGGTGAAGGAGATCCATGATCAGATCTGTACCATTCAGGGGGGAAGACATCATTTGAAGGTGGATGATGAGAGGTTGTGGTTGATGGGAGGTTGTGGATGATGAGAGGTTGTGGGCGCTTTCTTACCATCTTCTATGATCCTGCAGAGAAACAGGAACAGGATAGAAGCTGAGAATCCACCGACGAGACTTAAACCGAGATTAAGTTGCAATTTAGAGATGTAGCACTTCAATTAACCCGGGTGGCGCGGGCACTTTACCCCGGCAGAGAGGACTTGACCTCTCACTGATGTGATTGGAAAAGCTCATAAAATTTGACATATGAGCCTTCAAGGAGGGGAGCTCCCGGCGCAGCCATTGCTGTGACATTATGTGATTATTCTGGTGACATTCCAGGCGAGGAGGAAAATTGCCCCCCAACGAGTCAGATGAGGATCAGTAAATTGTGAAGGAACCTTGAGGCTCTGTAGATGTCAAACAATACATTGCATGGAAGAAACTGTCCGCCGGTTACCAGCGTGAGATTTTTAGGGTTGGGGATTAGAGTGTGGAGGAGAGTGTGGGATAGGGGCTAGAGTAAGGGGGGTGAGAGTGCGGGAGGGGGTTAGAGTGAGGGGGGTGAGAGTGCGGGAGGGGGTTAGAGTGAGGGGGGGTGAGAGTGCGGGAGGGGGTTAGAGTGAGGGGGTGAGAGTGCGGGAGGGGGTTAGAGTGAGGGGGTGAGTGTGTGGGAGGGGGTTAGAGTGAGGGGGGGTGAGAGTGCGGGAGGGGATTAGAGGGAGGGGGGAGAGTGTGGGAGGGGGTTTAGAGTGAGGGGTGAGAGTGTGAGAGGGGGTTAGAGTGAGGGGGTTGAGAGTGTGAGAGGGGGTTAGAGTGAGGGGTTGAGAGTGTGGGAGGGGGTTAGATTGGGCTATGGGGGTTTAGAGTGAGGGAGTGGGGTTGAAGGGTGTAAGGGGTGTTAGAGCATTGTAGAGGAGGGGTAATTTAGAGACGGGAGAGAGGGGTTTTAAGTGTGGTAGGGGATTTTTTTTTTTTTTAGAGTGGAGGGTTAGGGAGGGGGTTTAGAGTGGAGGGTTAGGGAGGGGGATTAAAGTGGGAGTGAGAAGGTAGACAGTGGGGGGTAGAAGTGGTGACGAAGTAAGGAGCACACAGTTTTCCCATCTTAGAAAAGCTTTGAGATTTCCCATCCCCCATTGGTGAGTCCCAGCTTTTCTAAGACAGGAAAACTGTGTGCCACCTGTAAGGAATGGGACATCAGGCTGGAGCACCCAGAAAAGCTGGGTGATTCTCTGATCCCCCACAGAAGGCATCCAGCTTTCCTGGATTGCACGAGTGGTGTGTTAAGAAATCACCCAGCTTTGCTGCATGAGGGTTAGACTATCCAGTGTTCAGGAAAGCTGGGTGACCACCATCCTCCACTCAGCTTTCCAGGGTGCTGCATAGGCTACCCTGCCTATGCATGTGTATTTGTGTAATGTTTCTGTATAATTAAAGGTTTCCATTTGGAATACTTCGGATTCAGTGGACTACGTCGGATCAACTTTGGATATATTTATTGAATAAAATGGTTAAAGAGGGCTGATGTCGGGGAGTATTTATTTAAATAAAGGTTTTTTTGATCATTTGGGGCCACATGTATGAAAACTGTTTAGGTCTAATACTCACTCTTTTGCCCATAGTAACTTATGGGCAAAAAGTGAGTTTTAGACCTAAACAGGTTCATACATGTGGCCCTTTGCGTTCATTTTTTCCCCCATTTATTCCAGTGATAGTAATGGAGGTGTCTGAGAGATGTCTCTTCATTATTGTTGCTCGGGTTTAGTGTCAGTCACCGGTTGCTTTTGTCTGACACTAACCCCTGTCACTATTACCCCAGTACCCAATGCATCAGAGGTACTGGGAAGTGCCAGGTAACCATCAATAGTGGACCCTCTAATGTGATGGTCCACCGCTCTGGCTGACACCACGCACGAGCGATAGTAATGTATCTATTAGATGCCTCTCTTACTTGCACTGGAAATAAAAGGGGGCAAAAAACGAACACAAAAATCAACACACAAAAAAACTTTTATTTAAATAAACACACCACAACACCAGCCATCTTTAACCATTTTATTAAAGAAATCAATCCAATGCTAGTCTGACAGAATCCAATGAGTCCGACATAGTCCAAAGGAGAAACCTGTATAAAAATAAACACATAAAAAATATGATAGTACTAAAATCCATTCCCTGCACCCCCTGAAGATCAAGCTGCACAATAATGATTCTGGGGGATACAGACATAGCTGGTGCACAATCTTTATGGGAAAGGTCTTCTGCCCCCCCCCCCCCCCTTCTTCCCTCCCATCGGAGATTGTGACTGTGCACTATACTCTTCTCTCCCACCCCTTCCTATCACCTTATAAACTCCCCACAACCTCCACCTATCACCCCATAACTGCCCCACCTATCACTCCATGGGGAGTTTGTACAGAGGTTGTCACAGGCAGGGCAGGGGAAGAAAAAATGTTAATTAGATGTTTCTGTAGTAAATTTTGCAGGGTCAAGTCATGGCCAGGAGAAGTCATCATGGCGGTCTGGACAGGATGGAGATGAAAAGGGAAAGAGAACAACTCCAGCCATATCTCGATGAGACCCAAGATGTGAAAGCACTGTAGTCACTTAAACATATGCAGAGCCTGTGTACACTGGTAACTACCACTATTTGGTCACTGTATGGACGTAATATCTACTCTGCAGAGCCTGTGTACACTGGTAACTACCACTATATGGTCACTGTATGGTGGTAATATACAGTCTGTAGAGCCTGTGTACACTGTTATCTACCACTATATGGTCATTGTATGGTGGCAATATACAGTCTGCAGAGCCTGTGTACACTGCTTTCTACCACTATATGGTCACTGTATGGAGGTAATATACAGTCTGTGGACTCTGTGTACACTGGTATATACCACTATAAGGTCACTGTATGAAGGTAATATACAGTCTGCAGAGCCTGTGTACACTGGTGTCTACCACTATATAATCACTGTATGCTGTAAATATTGGTTATAGTATTGGTTTAGGTTCAGGCACAGTTTGGCAGCATATCCCAGCTCTCCTGGATGCTGAATAGGCTCTCCAACATTCAGGAAAGCCGTATGATGCCAAACCCCTTAATTAGCTTTCTTTCAGAGCCGTTACACAGTTGGATGTAGTGGGCTTGACCTCTTGTGTAGGGATGTGGCTTGCTATATAGAGGGTGTGACCTATACCAATTTTGGGGGTGGTGAGCTTCGCTTGCCGCAGCTTCAGTTCTCCCTTATGGCCACTTTCAAAAGTTGGCAAGTATGCTATTACCCCATAGTCCTCTCACCACCACCTATCACTCCATTCTACTTATCAGCTTATAACCTTTCCACCGTCACCTGTCACCCTATGACCTCCCCACCTATCAACCCATGTGGAGTTTGTACAAAGGAGGAGCACAGGTAGGGAATGCTGAAAAAATAGAATTCTAAGATGTTTGTGTGGTAAATTTTGCAGGGACGAGAAGTCATCATGGCGGTCTGGACAGGATGGAGGAGAAAAGGGAAAGAGAAAAATTCCAGTCATAAAAGACGTCTTTGGTGAGTCCCTTCCTTGATGTAACTGCACTGTAGTCACTTAAACATCTGCAGAGCTGTCTACACTGGCATCTTCCACTATATAGTCACTGTATGGAGGTAAAATACAGTCTGCAGAGCCTGTGTACACTGGCATCTACCACTATATGGTCACTGTATGGGGGTAATATACAGTCTGCAGAGCCTGTGTACACTGGTATCTACCAGAATATGGTCAGTGTATGGTGGTAATATACAGTCTGCTGAGTCTGTGTACACTGGTATTAACCACTATATGGTCTCTGTAGGGAGGTAATATACAGTCTGCAGAGCCTGTGTAAACTGGTATTTACCACTATATGGTCACTCGATGGAGGTAATATACAGTCTGAAGAGCCTGTGTACACTGATTTCTATCACTATATGGTGGTAATATTCAGTCTGCAGAGCCTGTGTACACTGGTATCTACCACTATATGGTCACTGTATGGTGGTAATATTCAGTCTGCACAGCCTGTGTACACTGGTGTCTACCACTATATGGTCACTGTATGGTGGTAATATACAGGCTGCTCAGTCTGTGTACACTGGTGTCTACCACTATATGGTCTCTGTATGGTGGTTATATACAGTCTGCAGAGCATGTTTATACTGGTATCTACCACTATTTGGTCACTGTAGAGAGGTAATATACAGTCTGCAGAGCCTGAGTACACTGGTGTCTACCACTATATGGTCATTGTATGGTGGTAATATACAGTCTGCAGAGCCTGTGTACACTGGTACCTACTACTATATGGTCATTGTATGGTGGTAATATACAGTCTGGTATTTATCACTATATGGTCACTGTATTGTTGTAATATAAAGTCTGCAGAGCCTGTGTACACTGGAATCTACCACTATATGGTCACTGTATGGAAGTAATATACAGTCTGCAGAGCCTGTGTACACTGGTATCTACCACTACATGGTCTCTGTATGGTGGTTATATACAGTCTGCGGAGCATGTTTACACTGGTATCTACCACTATTTGGTCACTATAGAGAGGTAATATACAGTCTGCAGAGCCTGTGCACACTGGTGTCTACCACTATATGGTCATTATATTGTGGTAATATACAGTCTGCAGAGCCTGTGTACACTGGTACCTAATACTATATGGTCATTGTATGGTGGTAATATACAGTCTGCTGAGTCTGTGTACACTAGTACCTACCACCATATGGTCTCTGTATGGTGGTTATATACAGTCTGAAAAGCCTGTGTACACTGGTGTCTACCACTATCTGGTCACTGTATAGAGGTAATATACAGACTGCAGAGCCTGTGTACACTGTTATCTACCACTATATGGTCTCTGTATGGAGGTAATATACAGTCTGCAGAGCCTGTGTAAACTGGTATTTACCACTATATGGTCACTGTATGGAGGTAATATACAGTCTGCAGAGCCTGTGTACACTGGTGTCTACCACTATATGGTTTCTGTATGGTGGTTATATACAGTCTGCGGAGCATGTTTACACTGGTATCTACCACTATTTGGTCACTGTAGAGAGGTAATATGCAGTCTGCAGAGCATGTGTAAACTGGTGTCTACCACTATATGGTCATTGTATTGTGGTAATATACAGTCTGCAGTCCTGTGTACACTGGTACTGATTACTATATGGTCACTGTATGGTGGTAATATACAGTCTGCTGAGTTTGTGTACACTAGTACCTACTACCATATGGTCTCTGTATGGTGGTTATATACAGTCTGCAGATCCTGTCTACATTAGTGTCTACCACTATTTGGTCACTGTATGGAGGTAATATTCAGTCTGCAGAGCCTGTGCACACTGGTATCTACCACTATATGGGCACTGTATGGAGATAATATACAGTCTGGTATCTATCACTATATGGTCACTGTATGGTGGTAATATACAGTCTGCAGAGCCTGTGCACACTGGAATCTACCACTGTATAATCACTGTATGGTGGAAAGATTGATTGCAGTGTATTGGTTTAGGTTCAGGCACAGTTTAGCGGCATCTCCCAGCTCATTTGCTCGCTGCTTAGCTCAGGACCTCTTTGAACCCCAGTAATCTTCCAGGAGGTCTTGATTCCTTTGACTTGTTAAGGTTCAAGGCAAAACATCTGAGAACCCAGGATCCAGACGCAGAATCATCCTGGAGGTGGCGGCTCTGTTTGTGGCTGCAGTTCAAACAGTATTTTCCCGTGAAAGGTGTTTCTTGCAGAAGAGAAGCGTTTGATAACAAGATGAGAACCACTTGACTTGTGCCCACGTCTTATAGAAACTATAGAAGAAAGATGAAAGGGGCCGGCGGCGTCTGAGCTCCACTCGTCAGGACCCGAGTCTGCAGAACTGAATGGGATGTAAATGACTTCAGCATCTCAGTTCTATAATGTGGCTGCAGCACTAAAGGGGTATTCCTGACCGGTAGGGGTTGTCTATTCCAGAATGTGGGCACCACCGCAATCAACTGATCACTGCAGGTCCGACCCTTGACAACCCTGGCAAACAGTGGGAAGTTTACAACAGAATTTCACTGAAATTCTGCAACTTCTTCATATGTTCCTTACTTGTGACCATGGATCAAAGTGGAGTCTCCTGGTACCAGCTGTGTACAATGTCGAGCTCTGCTAATCCTGATTTATAAACAAAAAATTTAAAAAACATTTAATCTATTTTTATCTCCTCATATCTACTATCTATCTAACTTCCTATCTATTCTCCCCATCTATTTACCTCATATCATTATCTATCCCTACTATCTTCATTCTTATCAAACTACCCCATTCTATCATCCCATATCTACTTCTATTTCCCCTCTATCTACCTTTATATCTAAACTATCCCCAAAAATTACTATCTATCTATCTATCTATCATCTACTATCTTTTCATCTACCTCATATCTATCTATCTTCTACCTATCTCTATCTATTATCCCATCTATCTACCTCTATCTATCACTCATATCTACTATCTTTTATCCATACTATCTTCAAATAACTATCTATTATCTATCTACCCCAATACCCACTATTATATCTATTCATATCTTTTTACATCCATATCATCTACTCATATCTATCTATCTATCTCATACTATCGTCTAATAACTATCTATCTATCTATCTATAATCTACCCCAATTTCTATCTATTTCATATCTCCCCCTATCATTTTATTCCCAATCTATCTACCCCATTTTCTATCTACTATCTATCTACTATTATTTCTATCTATCTATCTTCTATCTACTCATATCTATCTACCCATATTATCTACCCCATATCTATTATCTATCTATCATCTATACTATCTATCTACTACTACCTTATCTATCCATCCTTTTATCTATCTCAATCTATCTATCTCATAAAATTTCTTCTATTATTCGCATTTGAAAAATAAAAATAATTTTGGGTTTCCAAATTGACCAAAAAGGGAAGGTTTATTCTGATTTCATGTCAGATATTGAGAAAAACTGTTTGTGACTTTTTATATAATGTATGTAAACTTCTGGTTTCAACTGTATATATACCTATCTAGTTATCCATCTATTCTTCTACCTATCTGTCCAGCTATCTATGTATCGATCTGTCTTTTTTTCTAACCATCTCTTATTCTTCTATCTATCCATTAATAATCCTTTTTCCTCCTTTTTTCTTTGATTGTCTTTTTACCTAACCCTCTTTTATTCTTCTATCTATCATCTATTTTTTAAAGTCTATGTATCTCCATCTTCCACCCCCTCTGTCTTTTTTTTCTATATTTTTATTTTCCCATCTATATATCTATGCCATTTTTCTATTTTATCTATTTCTATCCTTTCCTATATCATTGATCCAATCACTATTCCCCATCTTAAAACCCCCCAATTTCTATCTAATCTCATCTATCTACTAACAAATATTATTTTCAAAAAAAAAGCCCAAAAACCCAAAAATTTTTTCACTCCACCCTTATTATAGGTGAGTACATAATGGGTGAATTATTTTGCCGAATATTTTCTTGACTATTCAGAAAAAAAGTATCGCTGTTGTATCAAATAAACTTGCCCAATGTGTCTTAATAGCAGGAAAACTGCGGCCCATGAAAGGCCCAAACCACCTGAGTGAATGAATTTGCTTTTAGAACCTACTGATACATATTAGGTCAGGGGCCACCCAATGCTTGTGGAAAAATCAATGTTTCCTTGTAGGGAAAAAAATTGTAAACATTCTGACCGTGACTGCAACTTTTCCTACCACAGGGAAACATTGAAGCAGAACTTAGTTTGCGTCAACCTGCAGTTTTATCGTTCGTGTCGCTCTTGAAGCCCTAGGCAACATTCTGATGATTAGAGATCCCGTCGGTTACGCCATATTGATAAGAATGACGGCACGTGCTGAATTGTCCTTTATATTTGTCATCTTGTCAAGTGCAAGCTTTACACATTTCAACATTTCGTAATAATTTTCAGTATTACATACATGAAAAAAAAGTATTTTTTTTTTCAAAAAGACAAATAGTCATATTGCTTAGAGATTTTACATTACTTGAACCTGTAGAATATTACAAGGATTTCCCCGCCCGTCTCATAACACGTCTTACAATAATACAATAAAAGATTGTAATTAATATCGATAACATTTCGGATTACATCGAGGTTTAACACTGTTGACTTTGCCATTGTTGTTGCCTAGCAACCACCAAACTTAACGGGTGACAAGTCTTTACAAGTAGCGTTGTGGAACGGGGGGAGGATTATTATCCATAGCAACAGATCACTGATTGGTACTGACTGCAACCAATCTGATTACAGCTCTCGTTTTTGAAACGAAGCCTGGGAAGACAGGACAGGTATAGGTTGCGAAGTATTTGGCCACAAAATTTGGATGTGGAAGGGTTGTCCAGGATTAGAACAACATAGCTGTTTCTTCCAAAAACAGCACCACATCTGTTGACAGGTTGTATCTGGTACTGCAGCTAGCCTCTATAGAAGTTTATAGGACACTGCAATACCACACACAACCTGTGGACAGGTGTGGCGCTGTTAATCTAATCCTTTGCAACTTTTCAATTCAGGCACCAGGACCCGCATCCAAAAACTACTTTTGTACTACCCCAAGGGGATTACTGTGGTCCTTATGGAGACTCCCAAATGGTATAAGGAGTGCAGACAATGCTCCCAGGGAAAAAAAAGTATGTAAATGAGCTCTTCTCCAGAAGAAGAAAGCTTGCTCCCTAGTGCCAACCTCTGGAGGTAACTAACCTGTCTAGGTGAAGGAAAGCTGTCAACATTTGGGTGTCTCCTCCCATTGGAAGAGATTTTGGTTCCAGTGACAGTCCTTCAAGGCTCTTTTCAGTGGTGGTCGTTGACTTTAAGGTAAGCTACCTTCAAAAGGAGGCCTTAAGAGCCAGCTTTCCTCATTTTGGAGAAGAGCTTATTTGCAAACCTTTCGTAACACAGAGCACTGCTCAGCCCATAAGACTTCCTACATCAGCTGGTCGTCTCCGAAAGTCAACCAGCACTCTGCTCTATACTGCTAGGGGCAAGAACCTAACACAGCTGTCTATAGATAGGTATCTCCTTCCTTTGAAAGGTTTGAGTGATAATTCTTGGTTGTGTTTCAAGGCTCTTTTCAGTTGAGGTCATTGACTTTAAATAAAAAACAACCTCCAATAGGTGAATTTTTCCATGGGGGGGGAGCTAATTTACATACATTCTGACCCATGCAGCACTGCCCAACCTATAAGACTTTCTACATTAGTTGGTGGTCTCCCCAATAAAACTATATCCATTCAGTCCCATATTAAAGACCTCTCACCCAGCCAACCAGCACCCTGCTCTCTACTACCAGGGGTAAAAAACCCCAAAAACAGTGTCTACAGATAGGTTCCCCTTCCTTTGGAATTTGAGTGATATTTTTTGGGGTTGAGTTTCAAGGCTCTTTTAAATGGGGTCATTGATTTTAAAGATCAAAAAAACCTAAATAGGTGGCAGCTTTCCCCCCCTTGTGGTGAGAGTAATTTACTACCTTTTTTTCCCTGAAAACACTGCCCCCCCAGCCAAACCCAGCCCCTCTTTTACGAAGAGAACCTTTCTTCTTTTAAAAAAGATTTTGGGTTTCAGTGAAAATTCCTGATATGTTTCAAGGATCTCTTCATGGTGTCATTGACTTTAGGTCAAGACCCCAAAAGGTGCATAGAAGCCCGCTTTTTCCTTGTGGGTGATAAATTTAAATTTTCTACATTTAAACCCCCGGACAGCTCGCCTGTAAGTTTCTATTTGTGGTGGTCACCCCAAACAAAGTATCCCCCCCTCCCCTATTAAAGGCTTGCACCAAACAACCCGTGCCCTACTTTCTATGACTAGGGGCAAACCCTAAAACAGCTGTCCCCCAGATAGGGTCTTCTCTCGTGAAAAGGGTCCGGTTTTAGTGATAAACCCGGGGCATATTTTAAGGCCTTTGTTTTTGGTGGGCGTTTTACTTTATGGTAAGCTACCCTTAAATAGGTGGCATAGATGATACTTTCTTCGATGTGGAGAAGAGCTAAATTTTAAAACCATTGTCCCATGTACATTTCTCAGTATAAGATTCTTCTAGCTGGGGGTCCCCAAGAAGAAACACTATATCTTTTGTCCCTATAAAGGCTTCTTACCAACCAACTACACCCCAGTGTTTATTGACGAGGGGGAAGCCCCAAACAATTGTCACAATGGGTGTCTCCTTCATTTGCAGTAGATTCTGGTTTGAAAAGATAATATGTGTTTCAAGCTCTTTCATTTGGTTG